>PPJZ02000051.1:0-76526 GCA_003705955.2 Zygosaccharomyces kombuchaensis
CCCCCCTCCCTGCCGTAGGCATCTTACTAACTTCATGTAGTCGAAATGCGGCATGTCTGGTCGCCGTAGCCATCGCATCGGTGGTCGTGGTGAAGTCCAACGTAAGGAACAAAAAGGAGGCCCGCTACACTCCAAGCGCAGTGGCCAGTACCACAGCTGCGGACAGAAGTGGGGAGTACTACGAGAATATAGCTCAAGTTCGCCCCGGTTTCCCTCTGCCCCAGGATCAACAGGACGAGCTTCAAGGGCGTAAAAGCGTTTATGAAGCATGTCCAGGTTTGAGTAGAGAGACCAGGAAAAAGGGTGACAAACTAGGGTTCTTTGACAGATGGTGGAGTTAGATCTTGTATATATAAATCGTCTTACTTATTTTTTCTAATTAATCCTTTTCACAATGATATTGTTACAGCAGGTAATTGCAATCGAACCAAATCCTTTTTTCAAAAACTACTTACTTCCATGGACGTACAGACGCGCATCCCTTACTGTTTTTCTTCGAAATAGTCAGCCATTTCCTTGTCCAGGTCTTCCAGACTCTTCTTTGGCTGCTTCTCCCTGGGTTGCTTGGCCTTCGCCTTCTTCAAAATAGCAGCCCTCTTGTTGGGGCCCTTTTTGATAGGCGCCACTGCGGGCTTCCTGGTGGGCACAGCTCTGATCCGCTCAGACAGACTCCGGACAGGTTGCTGAGTGGGGTCAATGATCAGATTCAATCTCAACCTCGTCCTACCACCGTCAATTGGAGCACCGTTGAACTTGGCCACTGCCCTCTTAGCCATTTCGCCATTTCTAAAAGTGATGTTGGCCATACCGGTAGACTGACCCCTTTCGTTGTAACTCAACAAAACTCTCATCACACCCCCCACTTGAGAGGCAAAAAATTCCTAGAAAAAAAAACTTGTTAGTGTTTTGAACCATTACTGAATGGAAGAACAAGAGGCAACAAAAAAAGAGGACAGCAACACGCCCGATTGCGTGTTGGCCATTTGTTCATTTCTTGAAGGTTTCATTGGGGAAAAGTGATCTCACATGCAAAGAGTAGGCAATTCTTCATGGTTGCGCGAATGCCATCGGTTCACAAGCTCCCCTCTCTCCCGAAGACGACAAAATTAATTGCTCCTCATTTAAAACAAGCATTGCAACCAACTCTCCTTAGGCCCCCATATCTCAAAGGTGAGGCCGTACATTCGCACCAAAGTCCTGAATTCGCAGACGAAGCCACATTAACTCAAAAGATTCACTTTTAAAACCCCCAGCCAACAAAAAAGGACAGAACAATGAATTTTGAAATGACAAATCGAATTTCAGCAAATCCATCTTTTATTTCTTCCGAGAAAAATTGTCCCCTGTTCCCTCCGCTCAAAAAGTATCAACATACTTTGACGGCATCTTGCTTAATGTCCCTTGGCAAACCTTCGACATTAACTTTAGCCTCCCTGGAGGCATCCAAAAGCCTTGCCATTTTCGCAGCTGCAACATTGGCCGGAGACCTCAACTTCTTGGTTGGGGCAGGCTGACGGCGAAGTTGCTTGGAAACTTTCTTGGGTCCAGCCCCGACAGAACGGTTCCCAACGCGGCTTTTAGCTTGCCTCTTGCCAGAACCGATAATCTCGTCCAAAGACTTATCCAAATTGGCAGACATCTTTATTATACCTGTGATAATCCAGCGTATTGAGAAGAAAAGACAAAGGGGGAGAGATAATTTACCAGTCCTTCTTCCACAATAAAAATTACCAACCAGGAAAAACCTCTGTGTGGTTTAGTTTTCGATAGTTGTTTTTTAGGCTAGTGACCGGATGGAAAGAGTTTTCCATCAGGTGGCGTAATTTCCTTCCCTTTTATAATTGGAGTTTCTTTACCATATGCGGGTAACACTTTCATGAGCCTGAAATAAGCCTGAAGTAAGGCTGAAAGAATGGTAAATTAGACACGCAAAGCATGGTCGGGCTTGGTTTGAGATGGTTCCAAAAAATTGCAACAACACTATGTGCTCGAGTGTGGAAGGTACGCATTTTTTTCTTCTTTGTTTAGCTTTTGGCTCAATCAATCTACGTAAAATGATATGACCTGAACAATGGTCATGGAGGTTACGGTGGCTCTCGGTATCCTATCAATGACACAAAATTGTCAACTCAATGGCTTTTTTACTCTCCCATCTTTGTTGTACGGCGTGTTAAGCCGTGTTTCCCCTCGAACAATTAACAACGCACAATAGAAACTAGATATAATCGAAATAATCGAAAAAATGACCTATCCAAGCAAGTATGTTGTCTTTGGTTCGCACTACGCATATTAGTTTTTCATACTGACTAGTTGGTTTCTCCCCTGCAGATTTAAGGCATGTCTGTTTGATATGGACGGACTTTTGATCAACACAGAAGATATCTATACTTTAACGCTTAACGAGATTTTGGCCAAATATGGCAAAGGACCGCTGACATGGGATGTTAAGATCCATCTGCAGGGACTACCCGGTCCTAAGGCCGGTGAGAGAGTCATAAAGCATTACGACCTGCCCTTAACGGTGAAGCAGTATGAAAAGCTGAACTTCGAGATCCAATCTAAAAAATGGGCAGGGTGTGCCTTTTTGCCCGGTGCCATGGAGCTCATTCACTACTTGAAAGCGCACAACATCCCCATTGCGCTTTGTACCTCTTCAACTAAGCCCAAGTACGTGCAAAAGACTGCCCATTTGATGCAGAGTTTCCAACTTTTCGACACTATTGTCACTGGAGATGATCCTCGCATTCCAGAGGGCAGAGGTAAGCCCTTCCCGGACATTTGGCGAGTTGGATTGCGGAGTTTGAATGCAAAATTTGGTACAGAAGTTTCCTCTAGCGAGTGTTTGGTTTTTGAAGATGGCATTTCTGGTGTGAAAGCAGGCATTGCCTTTGGCGCCTACGTCATCTGGGTGCCTCATCCGGAGGCCCACGAGTTCCTGGGTGATACGGAAGCCATTTTGGATGGCCACGGTGAGTTATTGGATTCCTTGGAGCATTTGGACAAGAAAAGATTGGGGTTATGAGAACAAATTGATTACCCAAACAATTGCTTAAATACTATTTTTTATACCATACAAAATCTCTTTTCCCAGATCATGTTTTTTTAAGTTACTTTCTATTCAAAGTGGATAATGTCTGAATAGGTAAGAGATACTCTCACCGTTGTGCAGTCTACGAATACTCTCCGCAAGCACACTGCTGATGTCCACCACGTCCAGCTTGGAACACAGTTTCATTTTTTCTTCAAAAGGTACCGTGTTTGTGCAAACCACTCTATCCAATTTCGAGCGGTTGATGTTCTCAATGGCCTTACCAGAAAGGACGCCGTGGGTAACAATTGCAATGACAGACTCAGCGCCGTTATCAAGCAGCACTTCGGCTGCCTTGGCCAGAGTACCACAGGTGTCAGCCATATCATCGACAATGATGCATATTTTATCCCTCACATCACCAACAAGAACCATACGGGACACTTCATTGGCTCGTGCTCTTTCCTTGTGAATCAATGCAAAATTCAGATCCAACCTATCGGCCAAAGTTGCAGCGCGCTTGGCGCCACCGGCATCAGGAGAAATCATCGCTGCGTCCTTCCAATTAACATTCTCCTTGATATACCTAACAACACTGGGCTCCGCATACAGGTTGTCCACAGGGATATCAAAAAACCCTTGTATCTGCGAAGCATGCAAATCCATCGTAATGACATGGTCGCAGCCTGCAGTGGTCAACATGTCCGCCATAAGTTTGGCAGTTATGGGGGCACGCGACTTGTCCTTCCTATCCTGCCTAGCGTAGGGGAAATTGGGGATCACAGCAGTGATTCTCCTCGCGGAGGCCGTCTTACAAGCATTTATCATGATTAATAGCTCAAGGACACGATCATTAACTATACCAGAACCGATCTGCATGATTATGAATATGTCTTGGTCCCTGACTGATTCACCAATCGAAAAGGACACCTCGCCAGTGGGGTCTCTTTTGAGGGTTGTGTCCGTGAGGTGTAAACCCAACCTTTTGGCAACCAGCTCTGCCAAATTTCTGTGAATATCTGGTGCTAATAGCTTGATGGAATTTGAGGCCATTTGATAAAGAATAGGAAGTGACTATCGACAGGGACACGCAACAAATGCGATATGTTAATTCGCTGTAGTTGGAAGAGAAAAAGAAGGAATAAAGAGGGGAATCTTGAATCTAAGAGGCCTTGATACTCATAAGGATAAATTCACAACTGCAATGCATATATTGTAAAAAGTATTTAAAACTTCAGTTTTTTAGCCGTCGGTTCAAAAAAATTTTCGATGTTGAAAGTAGAGAAAAAAAAATATAAAAAAAAGACCGTGGGAAAATAAAAAAAGAGCATAAACCATACAAAGCCAGCTTTGATGGACAAATCAAGGTCTTCTCTTAATCTTGTTTTTGTTCTTCTTTTTAGGCTTGGAACTTGTCGACTGTGTGCCAGGCTGCTTGATGATTACTGCGCCCTCCCTTTCACTTTCATCTGCGTCTTTAAACTTTTCCTGCGTCTCAAGGTAGAACATTAAATCCCGGACTTGTTCTTGCAAATCTTCCTTCTCCCTCTGCAATTGCTCGTTCTTAATTTTGAACTGTGCTTCCCTTTCCGCAGCGTGGTCGAGGTTCTCTTGAAGACCTCGAACCAAAAGTAACTCCTCTTCTAACTGCTTTCTTAGCTCCTCCCGCTCGATGTCCCAGGAAGACTGTCGACTTTTAACGCCAAGTTTCAATTCCTCTAGGTTCTGTCGGAGTTGATCTAGTTCCATAACACTTGCCCGTGACCGTGCCTCTTGCTCCATTTTCATTTCGTAGTACTCCCTTTGGGATTCCAGCTGGGAGATCAATACTTGCACATATTCCAGATGGTACTCTTTGTTTCTCATAAAACTGGTGGCTAGTTCGTTATCCTTACTGGAATTCCCGTTTGCCGTGCTATTGTTGTTGGCGGCAGTACCAGAACCCTCAGCCGGAACTTCTACCAATTTACCATCCACTTCGTTTTGTACCAGTCGATGCACATAGTTGTCTCCCGCATAATCCCAGACCCGTTGTGTCCTCATATCCATGGCGAAGCAGTGAGACGTGGCATCGTAGTGTTCTATTGCATGCTTGGAATTGTACCGGCCACATCCAACGTTACCACAGATCAGGCAGATCCACAGGTTTTCGTGACAACCACAGGTGCTGCAGCCGGCAGAACCATCCGTGTCCCTCAGAAGAGAATCCCGACTTAGCTTCAGACTGGAGTATCGACACACAGGGCATTTGGAATTTTTCCACTTGTCAAGACATTGACAGTGGAAAGTGTGCTGGCAAGGGATAGTAATCAGCCCGCTGGTGTCGGAATCCATTCTCTCCAAGCAAACAGGACAGGTAGGCAATTCCACCTCACTCTGAAGTTTGGAAGGAGTTGTAAAGGGGTCGGTGAGCAAATAGGGAAGCTCATGCCTCTCCTTCTTGTCAAATAACGCCTTCTGGAAGACTACTTCTCTAATAAAAATGACATGGCAAGTCTCTGGATCCATTTTACTGAATCGTTTACCATTGAATACATCCTTGAATTTCTTTGCATCCATCGAATTACGAAATTTCATCAAAACCATAAAATTGAATCCCAAATCTCTCTTTTGATTCCTCAATATCCGAAAGTTGGATACCTGATTATTGACAATCTCATCACCGATGTAGAAATGGAGTAATTCATGAACCGTGAAATAAGTGGGTACAAATAGAATGCAAACCATAGTATCGTCACCCGGCACCGTCAAAAGATCCCTTTCTGCATATTGTTCATTATGCCCGTCATTAAGTTTGAAGAGACGTATGACACCATGCCCTAGATATTGTGAAGTCATCAAATCTTTCTCTTGTAGATCCGAAGATACGCTCATATTATTCAAAGCTTCCATTGTCAAATCTCCAACCCTCCAATCCTTGCAGAAGTCTTTATCGTTTCTACTTACTTTATGGCCCTCGCTGAACAAAGAATTTTCGGTAAATAACTTGTACGCCCACTCTTGTTGCTCCTTATCTGCCAGTTCCACAACTATACGATAATTAAAGTTCATAAGCTATTAATTTTGTGAGCTATGGTCGGGTTCCCATTCATTGACCGTTTTTTTATTCATAAAAGAATCAGTAAAAGCCATGCGCAACTGAATACTAATCAGGATGACTCTTGCAAGGAAAAAAAAAGTCGGCGGAGAAAAAAGAAGAGAAAGGCCTTGAGACACTTAAATGGATAATCTTGAACTACTGCATTCTTGTTGGTGCCTTGTTTAAAGTTAGGTATCCACCTTTGTTTATATCGGGCTGAGCGTCTTTAAATTTCAGCACTCGCAATCTTTAATCATTGATGCTTCACATACGGACAAACAACATGGCCAGTCAATCTGTCGCCTTTCAAGAACTGAGGCCACTATGTGTGGAGCTTTCAAGGCAGACCTTCTTGCCACCGGACAGTTTTAATCCTCAGTCTGTTGTGCTACTGAATTCACTCAAAAGACTGGATTCTAAATTGGCCACTTTCCCAAATGAAAGCTTTTCACAAAATTTGGCTGAGTATGTGTTTGTACCCATCGCCAATTTGCTGAAACATGAAGGACTTGGTAGTTCCCAGACCGAATATGTGCTTCGGCTCATATCACAACTCCTGCGGTTAAGTTGGAAGGCAAAGGGGACATTCGCCAAAGAGCTTGCTGAACAGCTCTTGCCCTTGATCACTTTTCTCATAAGTCAAGATACGGAAAATAGCACCTTGAACCAAAAATCTGCACAATTGAGGGCTGCAGGATGTCAAGTTTTGTACCAATTTTTTACGTCGATACTTGAACAACCTTACAAATCTGAATTCTTCTTACCCACCAACCCCAAGAGCCTCCCAAACCTTGGACACTGTATCACTATTTTGTTAAGCATTTTGGAGAGTATTCCTGAGGATCCACA
Source organism: Zygosaccharomyces kombuchaensis (assembly GCA_003705955.2). Classification (NCBI taxonomy): domain Eukaryota; kingdom Fungi; phylum Ascomycota; class Saccharomycetes; order Saccharomycetales; family Saccharomycetaceae; genus Zygosaccharomyces; species Zygosaccharomyces kombuchaensis. Next base: position 6,957 of record PPJZ02000051.1, read on the forward strand.
AGTACAGCTACAATCTTTGGAAACACTCCGAATTTTGTACCAAGATATAATAGGCGATGGAGAAGTAATATCATTTGTTTTGCCTGGCAACATTTCAAGCTTTGTTAAAGTTCTTACTGCTTCTGGTCTTACCGTCAATTACAAAGTGGTGATCAAGACCCTAGAAGTTATGGGCGTCATGCTGCAAATTGTCTACGACGATTTTTCTTTGGATGCTCGAAGGGCTCAATTCACAGATGTTCACGAATTGATTGCTTTCAAAGAGGAAAACCCTGAATGCGATGTCAACAGGCGCATTGAAATACACATGGAAAATCCTTCGCAACACAGAAATTTAAGCTGGCTATTGGGCACGTCTGCTCAAGTCAAGAGAGCATTAAAGAGTTTTATTCCCAGACTGCTGAAAAGACAGCATTCCGAAATTAATAGTTGCTTGGCGATATTTGTCTGTAATTTACTCGGTAGTTGCCAAATCTCGCTGGGTAATTGTGAATCTCTATTTGTATCCACATTGGTAAGCATTAGACAAGACCCCAAATATCAACTTGGAGGTCACATTGGCGCCTTGAAACGTTTGGTGAAGCAATATTTGGACAAGCTCATGGACATCATACGATTTGAAAACAATCAAGAATTGTTATCTTTCAGTTTTGCGCTCGAAGTTCTCTACCAGTATGGTTTGGAGAAAGATTTCTTATTGATCCAGGACATCTGCAACAACATGTTAGATGTTTTGGAATCCGATCTTTCGCAAACTTATTCGAAGAGTAGCAACAGTAAAATTCTGGAGCAGAGTAGCGACGTCATTTTGGCTGGTAATCTGGAGGCTGAAATTGCGGAGTCACAAAATGCAATAGCCATTTTGCCTAAAGTTTCAAAAGATTTAGAAAATTCCTTAAGTGAATTAATCATGGTCACTGGAAAATTGGTAGGTAGGGAAAATCGACTCGAAGTCTTTATTGAAACATTTCTATCAGACCAAATGTGTGCCACAGCCACAAGAAAGATGCTGGCACTGCTGTTATCAACTTGGGCGATAAAAGGCCTATATCACGGACAACAATCAAACGCCCAACTGACGGATTTTTTGGATGTAAGTCAAGACGAGGAATTTGGCTACGGACCTTGTTATAGTATCCTGGAATTTTGCAATAATCTTGCTGAAGAACTTACGACAGCACATCAGGGGAGGTCCATGTCTTCTCAGGAAGAAACAGCCATGAGCGTCGTGTTTTTTTCCATCGAGACCGCTTGCAGTGTAATGCACGGAGAATTTGCTGCAGAATTAATTGACCACTTTTACATAGTGGTTGAGAACTTGGCTATTTCTTCTCCTGCGGTGCGCCACTTTGCTCAATCATGTTCACTTACCATCGCTAGGGAACTTTACCAAGGTTCCGTTAGGCAAACAATTTTGGCCAATGTAGATTATCTTGTCGATTCCATTTCGACTAGGTTGAACTTGGGTATGACAGAACATATCTGTACTGTGTTCGCCGTTATTTGCAAAATAGCTGGGTACGAGACCATGGAGACTTTCAAAGACGTGATAGAAACTATTTTCAAATTGATAGATTATTATCATGGTTACAGCGAGCTCTGTATACAATTCTTCCAGTTATTTGAAGTCATTGTGATAGAAATGAGGAAAATTTTTATGAGCATGGATGAGCGGTTCACTCTTGGCGGCGACCATTTGGTCACAAATTCTTATGCGCCATGGGGGATGACCAATGTGCAACAGCTGATTGCCGTCTTGCATAAGCCGATCCCCGACGATGAAGAGTTAGTTGCAGAAGAATCGACTGATTTTCAAGAATATTTCAATTCCAAAATTCATGAGGCAGATAGCGACGATGAGGAAGATCTGGAAGGGCAAGAGGCAAGAACGGAACCTATTGCTGCGAAGGAGAAATGGTATTCCCCCATTCCTCTTGCTTCTTATCGAATATTACTACAAGTTTTTAACTATGGTGATCGTCTGCTTACCCACCCATCTAAGTTGTTGCGCGTGCAGGTGCTCCACGTTATGAGGCTCATCATACCAATGCTTTCCACACAGTACGACTCTCTCCTACCGCAAGTGGCCAATGTCTGGGACACGGTTGTGCAGTGCACTTTGGACACAGATTACATCACCGTCAAGCTTGCTTGCAAGTGCCTGCAAGAAATGGTCCATTATGCTGGCGACTTCGTAGCCAAACGATTCTGTGAATTGTGGGACTGCTGGTGCCAAAAATCGAAGCTTCTACGAGAAGTTAGGACTCCTGGAAATACAGAAACCGAAAGCTTCCAATTGGGCGCACACCGCAAATTCCCCCCGGTGACGATGGACGCGTTGTTGGCACTTGCTGAGCTACTTCTGGAAGGGATAACTGTCACGGAACTCATGTTGCCAGACACTACTCTAAGAGACATGCTATTCTGCTGCTTGCAGATCCTCCCAGCGCAGTTAGTGGCGCAGAGATCTGTGCTGATCGCAGATATCGTATGGGTCCTTGGAAGGTGTAAATAAACCCCATTTTGATTTCTGAAAGCATTAGCAGAGGCTGATCCCTAGCTCTTTTCTTAAAAAATCTTCATTTTGGTGTCAAACCATCAAATTACACAAGAAGTGGGAAATCTTGCAATCTTCGAATGCAAAGTACTTAGCTTTCCTCGACAAATTACGACTGGCTTCATTACTGTCTCTTTCAAGCGTGGATTTATGTCAGAGTTCCCTCAGAATTGTTTTTTTTTGCAGTTTTCAACGTCGGAAGCGCTTCCGCTTCTTGAAGTGCTTCCGCTTTCGACATTGAGTTCAAATGCCAATTCTGATTGAGAGCTATTTCAAGAATGACGACTCAAGAGTCCCTCTGGCCTGCCACACGCTGGCATCATTGCTTAGGTTGGAATATTTTCGATGGCTCTAGATGATTCGGCTTATCTTACACCGCATGAAGCAGCTTTGGCTGTTGTAGCCACGTCGATGAAGAAAGCGAGGATGCAGCTGGATGTGCTGATTGTCAACACTGTGATTGCTGGCATATTGTTTAGCAGTGGTGGCATTCTCACTGTGGCTGTACATTCGGAAAATCCAAATATTTGGAGTAGCAATCCAGGAGCGTTAGATTTTCTATCTGGTATCTTTTATGGAACTGGTCTCTTCTATGTGGTGGTCCTGGGTGGAGACCTTTACAATTCAAATATTTTGTATTTTTCTGTGGGTTTGCTGCGAAGGTCTGTGACTATTTACGATTTGGTGATATCGTGGTTTTGCAGTCTCATAGGAAATCTCGGTGGATCTCTTCTGGTGGCATATGTCATTTGTCACTTGTCTGCTTCCAGTACTTCACAGCTATGGAAAGTTGGATCAAGAAAACTTGTCGAGACCAAGGCCAGTTTTTCCTTTATTCAGACGTTTCTTAAAGGCATTGGGGGTAATTTCTTCGTGTGCCTTGCCATATATTTGCAATTAATGGCTAAACCGCTGCATGTAAGATGGATTTTGACCGTTCTACCCATCTTTACCTTCGTTGCATGTGGATTTTCCCATGTGGTGGCGGACATGGCGTTGTCCTTCATTGGTATGCTGAACGGGGCCAATGTTTCTGTAGGAAAATACATCTGGAAATTACTTATTCCTGCTGCAGTGGGCAACATTCTAGGGGGATTTTTTTTCAGTTTGACAATACCGTTCTATTTACATTTACTTGTGGTGGAGCGTGATAAGAAGAGACTGTCTTTGCCGCGGTACGAGGAAAGAGATGAACAACCGGAATTGAATATGGATTCTCGTGTAGTGAGGGTCAGCCCTGAGGAAGAGGACTACGATGAGGAGCAGGCTGAAAAAGCGGAACAGGTCTCTCAGGAGGACTCTGTGGAACACGGTCCTGATTTGAACGCAGCAACGTTAGCCAATTCTTCACCAACGCACTCTTTTCATTCGAGCAGTAACTCAAACTCCAGTTACTCGGCGTTACCACAAGCTTTTGATGGGACCAGTCTGAATGTACCCTTCTCGAGAAGTCGTAGTAATTGTTCCGGTTCGTCATATTATTCGACAAAATCAGGCAGGACTCGTCGTTATGTCAGAAGGACACCAGCGGGTGTTTTTCCGGTAAAGGGTATGGGCAGTCCACTAACTGCGACCCGCACGGCGTGCGCACAGATGTTGGGTGGAGTTAGATCAACCCCGATGTCTCAGCTTCGTCAGAACACTCCTCTAAGAAGCACTAAGAGCTTACCCATGGATCGCGCAGATTCTCCGAACGATCGAGATAATGTCTACAATGTGCTGGATCAAAAACCGGGCGCTAAATTGGAGAGGGCCATCACCAGGCTTGTGACAAGGGCTTCTTCTCCGCGCACCGCAAGTGAACTTCCCAGAACGACTCAAGAAGCTTTCCCCCCTAATCAACCGCCTTCAAGCTACGATTCCCGCTGACCATCCGTCGGCAATCGACAAAATCTTTCGACTTATCGTGGACTACTACATATATTGAAGGAAACAATCCAGGCATTCCTAGAGCAAAGCCACCTTCTCTGCAGAAAACTACTGAATCTCGTTAATTAATCAAAATAATTAGGCTTTGCTCAGAACATTTTACCCATCACAACAAGAATTCTAATGTATCCAACGGAGAAAATATGCATGTCTTCCTTAATCAGACTGAGCACCATCCAAAGAGCTTATTGGAGAAGATAAGGAAGATCGGAGTTCGTTATCGTGGATAGGTCATATAACTTCGATTAATGTTAAATCTAGATATCATCAAAGGTCATGCGAACAAAATTATCATATAATATTTACACTTGAATATAAAAATTTGTTAATGGATAGTTTTGTTGAAATACGGCTTCAGCTTCACATGTTTTCGAGTTTTGACACATTCCATTTTTTATAATGTGGCAGGCGACGCGTCAAGTTTAACCATATGAAATGAAGTGAACACGAAGGGATTAAAGGACTAAGTCACTACTGGAGGAAACGGTAAGAAGAAAGGTGAAGATGGCTGGATCATCTAGTGCCAAGCTCAAAAGCCAAACCCCCATTATATCAACGTCTGAGAACCTTATATCAACAGATGAACTGTTAGCGCGCCTGGGAGCACTTCACGAAGAATTGTCAACATTTGTGCAGGGCCAGGTGGACTTAAAGAAACTGGAGCCATATCGTGCTGATTTGATTGACCGAAAGCTTTTGAAACATAAGGACAAGGGTATAAGAGCCTTTGTTGCTTGCTGTTTGAGTGACATTTTGAGACTTTATGCGCCAGATGCTCCATACACGGATGTACAATTGACTGATATTTTCAAGCTATTCTTGGCCCAATTTGAACAGTTGGGTATTCCTGATAATGGGTACTATATTCAGCAGAAATACTTAATCACTAGGCTTCTAGAGTACAGATCAATTGTACTTTTGACCGACTTGCCAGCTGCACACAAATTTCTGGAAAGATTGTTCCATATATTTTACGATGAGTCCCAAAATTTTCAAGCTAGGATGTTTAAAGTTATAGGAGGAATCCTGGGCGAGGTTATTTCTGAATTTGAATCCGTACCCATGGATATTTTGAGATTAATATTCAACAAGTTTTTAACTTATAACCCAGAAGATGTACCCAAAGGTCTTGGTGTGGTGTCGAATTGTGGCTATGAGATAAGTTTAATTCTTTGCGAAGCGTATTCAACCAGAATGAGTCGGCATTTGACCAAATACTACTCGGAGATTTTGTACAACGTTACTAGCGGAGAAACTCACTCTTTTGAAGCACGCAATAATCTGCTTAAGACGATTGGGAAGCTGCATAAGCTTATATGCCGATTGTGGGGATGTGTACCTGACTTGATCTCATCTGTGATAGGTTTCATTTATCATGAATTGTTGTCCGATAATGAGATATTACGCAAACAATCTACAAAACTGGTGAGTCAATTACTTACCATAGACTCGGATTTGAATTTTGCAACTACCCATCAAGACATTTACAGTGCTTGGCTTTCTAAGATAGCTGATGTAAGTGCTGAGGTAAGGCAGCAGTGGGTAGAAGGACTGCCTTCACTATTAAGTTCTAGGGACGATATTTCACAAGAGCTAGGTAAGTGTTTGGCTAAGACGCTAATTGATTCTGATCATCGCGTTCGTAAATCTTCCGTTCTCGTGATTAAAGAACTTCCATTTTTAACTCTGTGGAAAAGGGTCACAGATAAGGCAGTGTATAGCTGTCTATTGCAATTGACCAGAGAGAAGAATAGAGAAGTAAGAGAACTCTGTATTCTCACTGTTTCAAAACTATATTCTGAATCATTGGACCATAAGGAAAAGATTTCACCAAATGAGGAATTATGGGATATTGTGAATACCATACCGTCAGTTCTTTTCAATCTTTACTACATTAATGATTTGCACATCAATGAGCAAGTAGATGGAATTATATTTGAGTATTTATTACCATTGGAAGTTGATGATCAAGTGAGGGTGAGGAGATTGTTGACCGTCATTTCACATTTTGATAAAAAGGCCTTTGCTTCCTTCTTCGCCTTTAACCGAAGGCAACTACAGATTGCCCTAGCCTTGTCCAAATATGTCGAATTTTGTGAGATGCTAAACAATAACGGAGGGGTTGAAGAAGAAAAGGAAGTTTCTTTTAAATTTCAGAAGACTATCGATTGGTTGGCTAGCAGCATGGCAGACCAAGTAAAAGCAACCGCAGCGTTGGATGTTCTGAAGGAATTAAATGACAGGAGAATTTATTATTTGGTCAAGACCTGTGTTAACAGTGACGTTCTTTTTGTAACGCTAAAAAACTGTATGAAAGAGTTGGCCAATAAGTTGCAAGATCCGACTATTTTAAGAAAAAATGACGTTACGGCATCTTCCACAATTATACCGAGAGACTTAGCTAGGCAACTTAAAATAATGCTTTACAGAGGTTCCCCCATAAACTATAATATATCCAACATACCCGTTTTGCTTGACACTGGAGGTCATTCTAGATCAGAAGAAGTTGAATTAAAGAGAAAACTTTTGGATCATATTTCGACAGTTAATCCTGCGCTTTTCAAAGATCAAGTGAGAACGTTAAAAGATATGATTACTCAAGACCAAGACTTTCTAGACTCTGACCGCGGAGCTTTGACTTTGAATGAATCACTCAAAACACTTTACAAAATTTGCAAAACAATGAAGGATCAACTTGATTTTGATAATGTTTTGTTCGTCACGAAGTTGAAAGATTTTGCATTGGAAGGCGAGCCCATTCTGGCTAAATATGCTACAAAATTGTTTGCGCTGTCGCCACATTCGGAAGAAAGCCTGCGAAATATTAAAGATTGTATTTTGCCGTTAGATTTGCAAAAGGATAAGCATGTTGCATCGCATATTATTGTATTGACGGAAATATTCCGATTTGCTCCGAATATTTTAGACCAAGACTCTACGGAAATTGTCAGTTATTTAATCAAAGAAGTGCTACTCGCAAATCAAGTTGTGGGGGATTCTAAAGATGACGTCGATTGGGTTGAAGATAGTTTACTAAACGAAAACAAATATCATGCACTAAGTTGCAAAGTGCTTTCCTTAAGGCTTTTCACGCGCAAACTAAAATCGATTGCTTCTGATATTGCTAACGATGAGTTGTCAAAAGCCTTCACTGAGAAGACGATTAAACTGTTTTTTTATTTGATTGCCAGCGGTGGTGAGCTCATCTCCGAATACAACGAAGAATATTACCCCACACCAAGTAATTACCAAACTAAATTAAGATGTTGTGCAGGGCTTCAAATACTCAAACTTGCACAAATACCGCATCTCGGTGATTTTATAACATCCCCAGATATTATCAAAATGATAAATCTTGTGGAAGACGAGTCCTTGCCGGTTAGGAAATCATTTCTTGATCAATTGAAAAATAACCTCGCCAGTGAATTGGTTTCTATCAAATTTTTACCGCTGATTTTTTTCACAGCGTACGAACCCAACGGTGAGCTTAAATCTACTACCAAAACGTGGATCAATTATACGTTCAGCAAAGAGTCGTTCAAAAAAGGAACTTATTTCGAGAGAGCTCTTCCTCGACTAATACATGCTATTGCGCACCACCCCGACGTTTTCGAAGGGCTCGAGTCGAAGGGGGATGCGTACTTGAATGTATTGGCCACAGCAATTGGCTATCTTTTATTTTATTTTGATTCGATTGCCGCTCAAGAAAATTTCAGCTTATTGTACTACTTATCAGAAAGGGTCAAAAACTATCAAGATAAGACAGCAATACAACAACAAGCAAATGAGGGAGATACAGATGACGTAGGCAGTGAAAAACAACTGAAAAGCAATCCTAGCGCCAAGATGTACATTATTGGTGAATTGGCTCAGATGATTTTGTTGGCTCTCAAAGAGAAGAAAGGTTGGCAACATTCAGGATATCCAGGTAAGCTCAACTTACCTGCCGACCTTTTCATGCCTTATTCAAGCATAACGGATGCACAGGCTTCTTTTAGAACATATCTGTCAGATTCACAAGCAGAAAAATTGCGTGCAAATGTAATAAGTAAAGTGGGGCGTATTGCTCACACTTCGCAAACTCAAAGACAAAATGCCCAAAAGAGGATGCTTGCTAATGAGTATGATGGTGTAAACCTTAAGCGGAAGAAAAAAGCTAAATTCGCTTCCAAAAAAATCGAGGAGGATGAAGATGAAAGTCAAGAGGTCCGTCAGCAGGACGATGGTACCTATTTGCCATCCCAAAAAGTTAAAGGGAGTACCAGCGATGACAAGCTCGCTAGAAGAAGCGGTAGAGCCAGGAAAACCATTGATTACAAGGAAGATGCAAGCGAAAGCGATGAGAATTTTTAAGAAGAGATGTTGCATAATGGCCTAAGGGAAAGCCTAACATAAGTGTTTTCTTTTCCTCTCTCTATATATGCCTAGATGCAAATAATTAACTAATTGCCGAGATTGAGAAAACTCGTTATTTCGTCTTTTGGTTTAGACTCCAGGAGTTTCTTTATCATGAGTAGATCGCTCAACTCTTGCGCAGAAATACTTTCCTTATTCAACTCTTGTTGAGCCACCCCACACAGCTCTTTGAAATCCCATAATTTTTTCAAGCATGGATTGTTGCCCACTTGGAAGTATACGAATGACATGAGATCCTCTAAAGGCTTATCATCCTTGGATTTCGAGGACGATGTTAAAAGTTTATCAATAAGTCGCTCCTGATACTTTAAGTCCCTTTCTCTTTGTACCTTTTTTGCACGATATACCTTATCCATGAAATCGAGTTTGACAGATCTTTCACTTAGCAATGCTACCGGTGGAAAATCGCCTTCTCGTTTTTCTGCCTCAATCATGGCCTTTGAACCAGGAGATGTGATTTCATCCAGCACTATATCAACTTCGCCACTATTTTTAAACCCACACGACTGCATTGGTTCTGTGAATTTCTGGAATTTGGCCAATCTACGCCCACTTACCTTTGAAACCTTTGGAACGTGTAATGGGCATTTCCATTTGGTCCCCAAATTTTTAAAGGAGGCTCGAGGTGCATGTGGCACACAGTCGAGATGCCAAGGTGTTTTGCAATAATCACATCTCATTATTAACCTGGAATCCTCCGGTGAATCCCAAGTGCCCATTTTAGTAGTTCCACACTTGTAGCAAGCGAGAAACTTGCCTGTTTCTTGATCCACATGAATGTCAGGATTATAACGGTCTAACATGTTCAAAGACTGTCCGTAAGGCACACCAAAAAGCTGTTTCTCTGATAGTTGTTCTTTTTCCCTTCCATCGTTGTATACCCCATGAGGGCCACTTCTCACATTTTGGAACGTCTCCTTAAGTGACTGTGGTAAGCTGAATTGTCTTGGATTAGTAATTTCCAGTTGAAACAGTAATTTACCAAAAAGTTTACAGTCTCGCGGTACTCTTTCCTGCAAATACTCTTTCTCAGCCCTTTTGACTTGCATATTGTTTGGGCACCGCATTTTGAAGAAGCATTGAGGGCAGGACCAGTCCCCATCTGGCAAATCGTCTGGGTCCAAAGGTGGATTCAGACAAAGAAAATGGAAGGATTTGGGGCATGTATCGCAACAAAGAAACGAACCTGACTGCAAGCATGCCGAGCAAAAATCGTCATTCTCAATCTCATGGGTGCTTCCTGCCAAATTCTGATGAGCACCGCTTCCAGTTAAATTCGCTACACTATTTTGTCCAAAGAGCTTGCTTTTGGATTCCTCGGAGACAGTAGCCTTCATTTTAATGTGTCCTACTCCATGGTGCTCATAGAGTTTCTTTGGTGCTTCTGATTTCTTTATCAAAGCATCTCTTTGGTCTAAGTGTATATCTACCGGTTGCAGTTGCTGCCTGAGATTGCTTAATTCTGTCCAAGGTTCCGAGCCAACGATTGACCTTTCCTCTGGATCGGCCTCATCCACTAGAATTCCAATAAATGAATTTTTTTTGTAACTCCACATGTACTCTTTTTTCACTTTTTCAGGAGGTCCCTGGCCCAGTGGCAGTCCAGTGGCACCGTTCATGGCATCCGTTATCATGCTAGGTTCGTGCATATTTACAATTTTGCCCTCCGCGTCCCTTTCTATCAGTTCCTTGGCCTGCATTGGGTCATCTGACTCTTGTTCCTGTATTTGCTCCTCTTGCTGTGCAATTTCATTGCCATTGGATTTGGTGTACTTACGCTTCGTTCTGGCAAAATCTTCTGATGGTATAATTTTCCTTTTTTTGAGATTATAATCCACTTTCTGAGATGTACTATTCCTCAGCTGACGTGCCACAGAGGAAGAAGGTGATGGTGTTATTGACGAAACAGATGCTGTGCTTGATCGGCTTTCCCCGCCACTGTTACCATTGTCGTTATTATGATTATTATTGTTGTTGTTATTAGGATTCTTATTCAGATTGTTATTAGGATTGCTTGCTCGCGGTGCAGATCTGACGCCTGTCATTCTACCACCTCTTCTACCTCTCTTGGGAGGACGGCCGGGCCCTCTACCTGTGCCTGGTCTTCTGGTATTTTGCATTAAGTTTTGCTCACAACAACTCTTCAAAGAAACCCCGAACCAAAACCAGCCAGCTCTTGGAAACCCCTTTAACGTAAATTTAATACCAGACAGAAACAGTTGCACCCTCAATCTGGGCTCATTAAATTGAAATGCGAGATAAGTCGTCCGCGTAAAGCAAGAGTACCTGGGCCTTGAAGAAGTTCTTGTAATTTTTTTTAAAAGTGTTCGGGTAATAGGAAGTACAGCAGACACTTTGTAACTAATAGATATTAAACAAGTTAATAAAGATATTCTGTTTGCTCGCTTGACCCAGTTTTCGTTCTTTGCACCATTATATTGGAGCAAAGAAAATTATTGGAATGTGCTATTGGTAATTATAATAACACTTGTAGTTATTTTCCAGAAGCAAAATTTACTGATACCTACTATTATATCTTCACGGAGTAATCATTCGTAAAAATTATCGTCTCAAGTTTTAAAAGTTCATCATTGTACTTTAGAACTCCTTTTCTTTTGTTTTTTTTTTTTTTAGAGGATGGGGGTTATATAGGAAGGGGAAAAATGTACCAAGAGACAGTTCTTTCGCTTGATACATATATTGTGCTTGAGTTTCGGCAATTGTCATGTTGTCAAATGACTGGTCTTTAGAACATTTATATGGCCACATGCTGTTGTTTTTTTTCAAATAATATTTCTTAATAAATTTAACAAAGTTATGCACGAGGTCTTACTGACATCTAGTAAGTTGTCATAAGTTGTAAGACACAAATTTTGAAGCACTCGCAACCTTTTTATTTTAAGAGGTTTGAGCGTGGCATTTTATAACCAGAATTTCCTGAGGTTTTATTATTTTACTCTTAGTTGAGAATTCTTATTTTTCAAAATTTCAAGAATGAGAGTAATTATGAAAACAGCATTGATTATCAAAATATAATTTTTTAAGATATAATGAAAACAATAAAATTATTTTTGTGGGACTGAACTTAATATTTTCTTGGTCCTTTCCTCCCCTTTTTGGCACCTATTACCCCCCTTTTTTGAAGCAAAATAAATGAGTCAACACAACTCTAGAGAAACGGTGAACATTCAAAAAATTGGTAAATGGCTACTACCTATTACGTTATCATCTCCTTCGAACCCATTATCGGCAGCGGTTGAAAATTCGTGTATCTATCTTTTGAAACACAGCTGTGTTAATCAGATCCATAGGGACAGTAAATTAATAGATGGAATTAATTTACAAAATAAAGATAAGCTTCGATTTGAAAATTAATAAAAAACCTATAGCGTTTAGTCGACTCGGGCTTCAAAAAAAGGTGGGATGGCACATAGTCTTTAGTTTTCGATAATTGGTTTCGTCTCTAGAAAAAAGAAGATAGTATGTCCACGAAATGAGAGATCAAATCAGAAGAGCTATAGACTTGTCTCCAAAAGGAGAGCTGAAAAGAATTATAATTACACATCGTGGTGTGGACTTTTAAAGAGTTGCTCAAAATGCATCCAGTTGACACGATATTGGAAACCACAAATCTGCGTGCTTTTCCTGAAAAGACTTTCCAAGGATAGTCCAAACCTATCACTTGTAAGGAGAAAATCTGTGTGCTTAAGTAATGTCTCTAAATGGTCAGTTTTTAAGTCAACCGTCGCTTATTCATGTATGCTGCTGACTCGATGAAAATCCAAGACAAAGCACAACCTGCTTTGACACCTATTACCAAACATCTTCATGAAAACAAAACATGTACAAGGTACCTAAAGTACTCATAGTACTTTTTATTTCTTTGAATATTATAAATATTTTTTACCATAGGATAATGTTAGCCTTTGCAATAGCTTCAATCTCCGCTCATTAAAGGAAAAAACAAAGTTTCCCTCAGTCAGCTTATTGAGATTAAATCATGTAATCCCCAGAACTTTAGCCCAGAATCCAAGCTATGAAATACGCGATCACTGGCATACTCCCAAGATCGCCAATTTCAAAATAGACCCTTGAATTTAATGCTTCGCTCGGAGCAGTCTTTCAATAAAAGAAAATCTAGAAACTATTCTCCCTTTCCACAAGGCATATAAAATATTACAATATTTCCATTGGTTAATCGTTATTCTTCCGTGTTCTCGTTCCTTCCAAAGTAGGCATTTCGATCCGACGTATATCGCGATCTAGTTTCCGGTACCGTTTTTCGAAAAAAAGTTTCCGCGCGTTAAAAGCCACTTCTGTTACAATACACTATCAAGACGACGATTGGCGGCTCCTGCAAGAATCTTATAGAAATGGACCCAGAATTACAGGCACTCAGACAGGCACGTCTTAACCAGTTGAAAGGAGATGCCACTGGAGGCAGTGGGAGCTCCGGTTCCACTGGCGGCAAGCAAGATGGTAGCGAGCCTCGTCCAGCCATCGGTTCCGCCATAGCGGGTTACCTACAGCCGCAGGCATTGGAGAGACTTTCTAGAGTAAATATGGTGAGGCCTGACAGAGCACAAGCAGTCGAGAACTACCTCGCCAAGATAATCGGCCAAGGTCACGTGACTGCAAAGATCTCAGAGGATGAGATCGTTCAATTGCTGCACGGTGTGGCCCGTCAAGAGAACAAGAGGAATGAAACGAGAATTATATTCGATAGAAGAGGCGAGTTAGAACCCCTAGACGATTTAGAGTTGGGTGGGAAGGAAAGTCACGTGAACTCCGACGAGGACGATTTTTTTGACTGAGTCGGAAAAATTATGCTATATCTGGTAACTCGAGGCGAGTGGTGATAGAATCAATAATAATTAAAAAAAAAAAAGAATCCCATAGTAAAGAAAAAGATTCGGTTTTACCGATCTTATTAGCTGGCAGTGGACAAGCGGATCGCCACCTTATCTTATCTTGGAAAACTTGGACGGTAGTCGCCCATGGGAAGAGATATAAAAGGTGAGCAGATTTCGGGATACAGATTCTTGTCTCGAGAATAATAAAATTATAAAAAGTATCGACGTTAACCAAGATGCTTCATCCCTTTGACTCCATTACAGATGAGGAAATAATCATCACTTCTAAGCTGCTTAAGGAGCTGCATGGTGATGCGCAGCTATTCTTTTCGCAGGTCGACAAGTTGGATCCTCCCAAGAGTGATGCCATCAAATATTTGGAAGTGGAGAGATACGGTGGCGGCAAACTGCCCTATATTCCCAGACGTACATATGCCTACTACTACGTCAACAATAAAATGCCTCTCTATAAGGCGGTTGTAAACGTCTCTGAGAAGCAAATCGAATCCTCCAAAGTGACCCCAGAAGGCACAGTGGGACCTCTGCAGCCAGACGGGATGACTGCAGTGGAACTAGCAGTCATGGATCACCCAGTGGTCAAGGCCGAAGTTGCTAAGTTGCAGCTCGACAAAGTTCACTACAACCACCCAAAACTGGGGAGACTCAACTATAAAGTGGTATGTGAGCCATGGATGTACGGTACGGACTCTCCAAATGATAAATGCCCGCTAATCCAGAACTACATGTATTTGGCATTAGATCACCCAGATTCCAACCACTACTCGATTCCCTTGAGATTTTCCCCTGTGTTTGAGTACTTGAGCCACAAGTTCGTCAGAATGGACTACTTACCCTCTGGTGCTGATGAGAAATTCATCAAGGAAACTTTGCCCATGCGTAAAGTGCACCCTATCGTCGAGTACCATCCAGATTTGCTCGAGGACTACACGCCCAGAGCGAATTTGAAACCATTGCAGGTGGTGCAACCAGAGGGTCCCTCCTTTGAAGTCAACGGCAGTAAAATCACCTGGCAGGGTTGGGAGTTCCGCGTGTCCACTAATGTTAGGGAAGGGTTAGCTCTTTATGATGTGCATTTCAAGGGTAGATCTCTTTTCTACCGTATTGCCCTTAACGAGATGACTGTACCCTATGGAGACGGTAGACCACCTTTCCACAGAAAGCAGGCTTTCGACCTTGGTGACTGTGGTTTCGGTAACACGGCCAACTCGTTAGCGCTAGGTTGCCACTGTCTAGGTGTTATTAAGTACATGGACACTAGAAGAGCAGATGCGCGCGGTAACCCCGTTTTGATCCCCTCCACAGTCTGCATGCATGAACAAGATTATGGTATCTTGTACTTGCACAAGAACTATAGGACAAACAGCAGCGTTGTGACCAGGAGAAGGGAATTCGTCGTTCAAACAATCGCCACCGTTGCCAACTACGAGTATATCGTCAACTTGGTATTTGACCAGATTGGTGCCATCACTGTGCAGGTTAGAGCCACTGGTATCCTATCCACGATGCCTAACGACGATAACAATGTATCAGATTTCGGTACCATCGTAGGCCCAGGTGTTACTGCGGCATTTCACCAGCATTTGTTATCCTTTAGATTTGACACAAGATTGGATGGTGACAAGAACACAGTGGTGTACGACGATTACTTGCCTATGGAGGAACAGTTGCCTTATAACGAGTACAACGTCGGTTTCAGGCAGAAGAGAACAATTGTGGAAAAAAGTGGTTCTGTTGACCAATCGCCCTTCACTAACCGTGCTTACAAGGTGATCAACGAAAGCTCCATCAACCCCGTGACACTAAAACCAGTGGGTTACAAGTTCGAGATGCCTGCCAAGCAGATGATCCTTGCATCTCCTAACTCTTACAACGTTCGGAGAGCAAAGTACGCCACGAAGCAATTCTGGGTGACCAAGTATCACGATCACCAGCTTTACGCTGCGGGAGAGTTCACCAATCAGTCTGTAAAGGATACCGGTTTGTCCGAGTGGGCTGATGGCACTGAAAACGTGAGAAACACTGATACAGTGGTTTGGGCTACTTTGGCGTTGACTCACCCACCAGTGGCGGAGCAATTCCCTGTTATGCCCTCTGACTTTTTGCAATTCTTGGTGACGCCCGCATCGTTCTTTGACAAAAACCCAGCGTTGGATATACCCTTGGCTGACAACAATTTCAACAAGTCGGTCTATTACGACGATTCAAAGAATGCTGCTGCACCAAGCTGTTGCCAGTCTAAGATTTGATATGTAGAAATACGTCCTTGATAAATATGAAGATATTCTTAACTTATTTGAAACGAGATGCGGAAGCTCATATAATCGGATGCCCAAAACGCTTTACCAAGCTCGACCATTACTGGTAAATCTCCTCATTTTTTCTTAGAGAGTCGGCCAACCACTTTTCGAGACTCCATCAAAGGTCAAACTGTTACCACGAATATGAGCAATTTTTCATTACTGCCATTCCAATACGGTGACTACTATCACCAAGTTTCAGCCACTGCGAGCACTTTTGCAATTATTTTTGGTCAACTTTTCGTATGGCGATGAGCGATGAGCGGTGCCCGAAATACTGTCGAATGTCGAAGCGAAGTGACCTGTAAGCAGCACTAAAACATGCCAACCTCTTTACCACCTCCAGCCCTTTCGTACTCACCGATGGAGGACTCAAAGTTCAAAAAGCCCAGCGATTTCAGAAAACAAAGGCTCTTGCGTACCCCGCTGGCATCTCAAAACAGCTCCCGGCTGGATCCAGTGCGAACTCAAACAAGTGGTAGCACACTGAGGGCGGGAGGGTATCGTAACAAAGTGGCATTAAAACCTGGTCACAGTGCTCTGGATTGGCACGAACTGAGTTCCACCAAGGGAAAATCTCAAGGGTTAGTTACCCATGCTGATCAATTGCTACAACAAGATTTGGATCATCTGCAAAAGACGAATTACCCACCGACGTTAATACAACTGAGTCGCAAGGTACCCCCCTATTTGATACGGCCACCGCTGCGAATTGATAAACAGCTGCTGGAGAAGCATAACACAAGAGAGGACTGCTGGTGTGTAATCAGTGGTAACGTGTACTGTTTGACGAATTATTTCGATTTCCATCCAGGAGGTGTGGACATTTTATTAAAGAACTGTGCAGGTAAGGATGCCACTGTAATGTTTAACAAGTACCACAGATGGGTCAGCTACGACAAGCTGCTGGAAACATGCTTTGTCGGTGTGTACGTGGAATGATCGATCCGCCACAAATTTTTTTATTTATTTAACATTGAATGAAACCCGAAAGTTTTGAATTTATGATATTATATTGAAGTAAATAATAAAGTTAAAAGATTGAAAGTATTACCAGAAGCTGAAGTGAAGAAAACAAACGCTTTCATGTCCGAGACCCGAGGAGATATAAGATTCTTAGAATAACGATCAGCTCTTTATTATCTCTAGATTAGCATTAGCCGGAATAGTACAAGTCTCTCCTCCGTTGAAACAAAAAAAAAATATTAACGGAAATAAAAAAAAACAATAGTTTAGCAAAAACCGAAAAGTATCACTTCACTTCTTTTTAGTGTCTTCGGCTTCTTCAGGGTAGCAACTCTCCCATTCCTTCAACCTCTTCTTGTAAGTCTCGGTGTACTCATTCTTCCTGCTACTGTCTAGGCCGCGCCACCTTTCACCAATGATCTTGGTAATTTCAATCAAATTTTTATCAGGGTTTTCCTTAACCACGACGGGACGAACCTCCTGCGTGAACTGAATAAAGGGCCCCGAGGGTCTCTTTGGCGGTAAAGTCTTTTCGTACTCATCTCTTTCAACCCTATACTTGTCCCAATTGGTCCTGAACTCGTCATAGAAAGGCTTCTTTTGACCATCAGTCAGTTCCTTCCATCTAGCCGAAGCCAATTTAGACAACTCGGGAACTTTGGCCTCTGGGTATTGTTGTAGCAGTTCGTTCCTAATCGACATGGAGAACAAAAAGTACGCCGAAGAGGGCCTCTTGGGGCCCTGTTTCTTCAACTGCTTTCTCTTCTCGATCCTGCTTTGGGTAGACGACAATTTCTTGACTATCGACGGCGTACTTTGCAACTGCATATGAGGAGAAGCCTGCACAAGCGTAGGATGTGCAGCATCCAGCATTGTGGGCGAGTTGGTCACATTGTTATGGAAGAATCTCTGCACCGGTTGAGTAAGAAAAGATGTACCCGCTGCTGCCGCTGCCGTGGCAGGATTGATATGAGAGGCGCCGCCCAGGGCGTTTGTGAATGCGCTGGAGACTTGCTTCTGCGCCAAGTGGGATAGAAAAGAGTTGTACATGAGTTCTGAAAGTTGTTGTTGATTTAACGCCTGTCCCCCAGGAGTGCTCTGCTGTAAATACGAAAAATCCTGTGAGCTTGGTTGCGGCTGTTGCGGTTGCTGTGGGAACAAACCAGCTTGAGAGAATTGGGTAAACTGCTGTTGCTGTTGCTGCTGCTGCTGCTGCTGTTGGCGCTGCTGTTGCTGCTGTTGCTGCTGTTGGGGTTGTTGAGGTTGCTGCTGCTGCTGTTGCTGCTGCTGCTGTCTGTGGTGATGGCGATGTAGCTGTTGATTTTGCTGATACACCTGCTGGTAGGGCTGCTGCGGCTGATACTGGGGTTGGTACTGTTGTTGTTGCTGCTGCTGCTGCTGCTGTTGAAGGTGCTGCTGCTGATGGTGTTGTTGTGGCTGTTGCTGTGCCGGTTGATGTATAGGCTGCTGTTGCTGAAACTGAGGTGAGAAAGCCTGGTTCTGGAAGTGGCTCAGTCCTTGCTGTGGGAGAGTTTGGTGTATCTCTCTGTACTGAGCCTCCAGATTATCCAATGGGGGGTATTGCAAAGAGTGGTCCTGAGTTATGGCTAGAAGACTGTTAGCACCCTGGCCGGTATCCTCCTGCTTAGGGGAATCGCCTGTATTGATAGTTGGGACTTGAATAGTGGACAGAATCTTGGCTGGAAGGAAAGGGGTACCGCACGGATAAATAAATTGCTAAAACTTCGCAGGAAGACTAGAGTTAGTCTCAAAGCAAGAGTACGCCACGTAGGGAGATTTGTGTGGCTAACTGGCAACAAACAAGAAGCGCTTTACAAGCGTGTAGGCCTGTGTCAAACCGACTTGTCTGAGGCGTAGAGGAGTGTGTGTGTGCGCGAGAGGCTATGGGCCTTGGGGCTTGCACAGGAGAAAAAATAGAAAAAACAACGGAAAAAAAAAAGACGCCACTCGAGTGCTGTGCTCAGGTGCTCTGTTTGGTAAGGTGTTTGCTCCAGAAAGATCCTAGTAGTAAACGTAGTGGTAACACGATGGAGGGGCTGTCTATCCTTGCAGAGGCAGTGTCCACTGTGAGCTTTACCGGCTTGAAGTTTCCTTGTAGTTCAAGTTGCTTGAGCCTTTCTCTGCCAAAAATGCGTATAGGAGAAGGGTTGCTGCGGTAAATTCGTTGCGCTAACGAGTCTCTGCAGGAAAAGATCTTGTTTGTTATTCGTGCGTAACAGAATAGGAAGAATGGAATGATTAGGACCAAGGGAGGAAGAGGAGAGGGGGGATTACACTACAGGGAAAGTTTACTTTGAATGTAGCAAGCAGGTAACAAAACAAACTTTGCCAACTAAGCTTTCTCAGGGCAGCGAAAAATTCTTTTCTTTTTCTTTCGTCTCGTATGCGATGTGTGTCTTCTTTCTCCTGCAACATCATCTACGCCCTTCGTATTCCGTGGCCATGTTTCCAAATCGTCCTCCAGAGTTGTAAATATTTGCCTGGCTGTTTCGCCCGTACTCCACAGCTTTATCTTCTGCCACCCTCTAACTAAACTGAAACCGTTGTTCTCTTTCTAGAGGGCAACGCCTCAAACCCAAAAGCGTACTATCGTCGTCCATACGCAGAGGACGGAAAGTCGGGGTGAACGGAAAATGGAAATAGCCCGCAGTTTGCACGCAAGTTGTTCGCGCTTTCAAGGTTTCAACCGGCACAGCGCGTCACACCACCATGAGTAGCGGGCGGTACCTTTCTTATCTGCTGCCGCTCCTACCCGCTGCCATGCCGTGTGCAGTGCTTAAAGTAGATCAAGTCCATTTTGCCGCGCATGTCCTTGATCACTTAAGGGGCCTGGCGCTTTGCAGATTCAATCATCTCCTATAGATTTTTGCAGCGATCATTTTAGCATTCCAGGAAACCTCTTGGCAGACCTCACTTTACAGTTAACCTTGACGACCAAGTGTTTTGTCCCCCGCCACTTGTAGATAAGTCGCGAAAGTTAGGGAAGGGGAGCGATTTTCCGCGCCGTTCTCACCTGCCTTTTTATATGTTTTTCGTTTTGCCGCCGCTCCGCGCCTTGGCCGCGGTTTCATTGGGCGGCTAAAGTACCGAAATGGCCGACAACTGTTAAATATTGCTGCCACATGATAAAGAAGGTGATGGTAATAGGCTTACGCAAAGATCCTCTTGAGGGATCTGCAAAGTCTACAAGACTAACGGTGGCTAAACATTACAGCTATAGGTATTTATGCTTAGTAAAAAATTTTCCGTTGATAACAATATACACTTGCGTCTACCTAGCCCAGGGCATCTTGCGTATTGTTACGCCATTTGCCCAACGAGGACTTAACACGTTCCGTTAAGGAGACTTTGCCCGATTCCTCGTCGAACAATGCACTCGTGTTAATGAAATCGTTCACGTTGCGGCTCTCCTTGCGCTTGTCCAGGCCCTCCTCTTTGAAATACTCATCCATGTACTGATCAATGTTGGTCATTACGGTATTGTCCATATTAATGAGTGGCGAAACGTCTTCTGTCTGTAAGTGGTCGCGAAGTAAGTCCTCGCGTAGCGTGTGATTCATGGTATGGTCAAACTGTTCAAAGGCCGCCGCATCTGCGCCCAACTCTGGTTTCACCAGTTTCAACTGGGCGGTATTATAACTCAAACAATGGCCGCATTTCAGCCCCAAGATGTGGTATGGACATCTGCTTCTCCCCTTGCAATCGTTACAGGAAACAATGCACATCCAATGGCAGTAAGGTTCGGGCAAGGGTTGCTCTTCAATCTCCTTATCAAGCACCCTGAATTGTGCATCCATGTTCAGCACTGTGACCTGACAGTGTGGACACTTGTAGGAATGCCTAGTGTGTTCTTCAAAACAGTGTTGGTGGATCGCATGACCACAAGGTGACATGTAAACCACCGGTCTCGTGGAGGTGAACATGTAGTCACCACAGATAGGACAGTTTGACATAGTGGCGCCCTCGATGCATTTGTGGTTTCCCTGAAGCTCAACGGATAAACATGCATGACAACCATCGCAGTGAAAAAAATCGATTCCAAGTCCCAGACCCAACCTACAAAGACCACACTTGTCGCAGTGATATATGTCCTTTGCCTCATCATTATCGTAAAGTTTACATTTTTCGCAATAGTGAAGGGAAAACTCCTCCTCGCACCTATTGCATTCCCTCGTAGGCGGCTGTACGTTTTGACACCTCATACACATGATCCAATGAGTCTTCTCCCTTTCAAAATGGTGAGCTGGGTCATGTTGCTGCTCATCGTGGCAAAAGCGACAGCCTACCCATGCGCTACAGTGACAGCACTGTAGCTTGCAACCCCGCTGATAATGTGAACAGCCCAAGACCCCTTCAGAATGATATGTGGGGAGCCAGTCCTTCTCCTTCACGCTTGCTATCGCACCGGCAAGCGTGTCTTCACCCCTGGGCATCAACTTCTGCTCAGTCTTATTGAACCTGCCCATCATGAGCTTCTGCACCAAGATTGCCTTGGCTCGAGTGTCTACATTCAGCTGAGATATCTGCCTGATACGGCGACGAAGGTGTCCCTGATCCTCCATCTCCTCTTGGGACATCATCGTGAGTGATTCCAACTGCATTTTGCCGACTTTTTGCCTCGACCGTCGTTCTTATCCTTGTCCTTGTTCTTCAATATGGTTTGAAAAGAAACACGCCGCGCTGTTTACAAATTTCGCATTAGTGAAGCCTTACACGAACCCTGTGCAACAAGTGAACTCAGTTCAAACTTGGGCAATCTTTATCTCTGGTGTTTATAAAATGGATTATAGGGATTTTGCAGCTGGCAAATGGTATATTTTCATATTCGACCGAGTGATAATTCCATCATTGTTGGGAACCGAAGCCATTTAAACGAGAAAGAAGAAAAAAAAAATTAAAAACAAAGCGCTTTTAATCTGGTATCACTGAAGAGCTTGAGCCACCCGAGTAAATGTAGCCTCTACAATCGTCAAAGTATTGGATTATTTTTTTTCTTGCGTTGATGCAAGAATACAAAAATATGCGGTTATATATATGTAAACGGAGGAATTTGAACTTTTTTTTTTGTAGTTTAAAAAAGTTCTGGTTAAACGTTCACAGAAAGCAATTACCTTGTTTTCTTTTCATTCTCAAACACTAGTAATTCAACCATGGCTCATTTTTTTTTTGTTTTGTTTCCAAGCTTTGAACGAGGCTACGGTTCCTAAAAGATACTGACTAATATCGACAGAATTTCTAAACATAATCGAGTTCCATACCACACTATCTCTTTACACAAAATGTTATCACTACTGCCATTTTTATTTCAATAAATAAAAATAAAAATTGTTTTACAAACAAACCAGTTTAGCGATGGAAGTGTGGCGTGGAAATTAAATGAAAATTCGAGCGGGCCGAAACAAGTCCTGCAATATTGAAAACCACTTGTCTAAACCTTACAATATTCGTTTGCTGGCTGGTTTTTGTTGGGATCGTTCAAACTCGCTTCGATCGTTCAACCTCGGCCTTCAAAATTTGGGCGATCCCATGAAAAATTGTGAGGCGCGGCGTGTTTAACTAACATTACAAGGACCACATCACCAACGATGGATATTTCCCAACTAAAGGGAATCGGCTCCTTCGTTCAGGGACTAAAGAGCTACAACTTTTCCCTCTATGGCAAATGGGTTGGTTATTTGAACATTGTGCTCTGTATTGCACTCGGTATTGCCAACTTATTCCACGTTAACGCAGTGGTGGCGTTTGGCGTGCTTTCAATCGTCCAAGGATGCGTGATTCTGTTCCTTGAAGTGCCATTCCTTCTGCGCATCTGCCCACTCTCGAATAACTTCATAGAATTCGTCTCTCGTTTTGAGACGAACGGTTGGAGAACCATTTTCTACATCGGTAATGCCATTCTCCAATGGGCTTCGCTTTCGCTCAAGACGACCAGTTTGATTGCGGTGGCGATTGGACTTTCAATCTCTGCCACTAGCTACGGTGTCGCCTACTTCAAGCACCAAAACTTCCAGAACTCTTCTGTCATCAAAGAGCCAGTGAGCGACGGTAACGACGAACAAGCGGTGCGTGAGATCCTCTAGCGTACCCACTTTAATGCCCAGATATTCTGTCCTCCCCCTTCCCCACAGGTGCGTTGAACTCGGCACTGGAGGCGCCGACGTTTACAACACCCACCGAATAAATACACTAACTAGAGATATACGATTGATTGATAGTTAATTCATCCGTCCAGTCGGTTCCCAATGCATGCGCCGCTCTGTCTTTTTTTGTCAGTTAGTTACGCGAGAACGATTAGGCGACCCTCCTTCCACTCAAATGCTTGACGTTTAAACCAGTGAGGGCATCCCGCAATGGTCAAAAGCATCGTCGCCGCACTGCAGGTGGGCACCTCACCCAACGGCACCGAGGCCACTCTTCAAAAGATAATGTCGTATGAGCAAGAGATCATCGACTCCGGAGCCAAAGTCGTCGTCATACCCGAGGCAACCCTCGGAGGCTATCCCAAGGGTTCCAATTTCGGCACCTACATGGGGTACAGGTTGCAATCCGGACGCGAAGAGTTTAGACACTACTTCGACCAGGCAATCCATGTGACCAACGGCAGCCCTGAAGTCACGCAGCTGTGCCATCTGTCGAACCGTACCAACGCTACAATAGTGTGTGGCTGCATCGAGCGTGATGGGTACACTCTTTACTGTACCATGGTCTACATTGACCCGGCGAGCGGCCTGGTGGGCAAGCACCGGAAACTCATGCCCACTGCGAGTGAGAGGCTAATCTGGGGGCAAGGCGATGGTTCGACGCTGCCAGTGGTGCAATCCGCCGCGGGCAAGCTCGGCGGAGCCATCTGCTGGGAGAACATGATGCCGCTTCTCAGGTACGCGATGTACTGCAAGGGAGTGGAGATATGGTGCGCGCCCACGGTGGACCAGCGAGACATCTGGCGCACCGCGATGCAGAGTATAGGCTTCGAAGGTCGCTGCTACGTGGTCAGCGCTGTCCAGTTCATGCCGGATGCCACCACCATGGGGTTTGGCGAAGTGGTAGGTGAGAACGGCGAGAGGAAGCTGCCAGGGTTCCCAGGCGATCATACAGCGAACTGCATCAACGGCGGCAGTGTCATCATCGGCCCGTACGGAGAGATAATTGCCGGTCCGCTCACGGGCGAGGAGGGGCTCTTGGCCGCGGAGATCGACACCGACAGAATCGTGGAGGCGCGCTACGACTTTGACCCCACGGGCCACTACTCGAGGGGTGACGTGTTCAAGCTGACTGTGAACGAGCAGAGTCAAGGCACCGTCTTCACCTCGTGATCCGCGCTCTGAGGTCATCGTCGCAGGGTTTCATCACTATACACGAATACATATCCCGATTTTCCTACTCCGTGCCGCCGAGGTGGTGGTGCGGGGTCGGGGCCGGGGCCGGGGGCTCGACGACGAGGCCGTTCAACACTCTCTTCACGTCCTCCTTGTTGAGCCTACCCTCACACAACAGCGTCCTGATGCTATCCTTGCCGACTTCGCCCTCGACCACCACGTTTCTTCTCTTGAGCTCTTGCAAAACGTACTTGGCGTGCTTGACTTTCATGTGTTGCAGAAGGTTGTCCTTGCGCTTGTGCTTTGAGAGGCACCAGGGACAGGAGAAATGCCGCTCTGGCGAATGCGAGAGTAGATGCCTTCGTAACCACGATTTGCGCTTGAAGCACTTGTCGCAGATCAGGCAGCGGTGTGTCACGGAGCCGGGTTCGCGGGCACGGGCGCCGCCCACGGGGATGGGTAGAGTGCCCATTAGTTGGCCGCCCAGCTGGCCGCCCAGCTGGCCGCCCAGCTGCCTGGT
Organism: Zygosaccharomyces kombuchaensis; assembly: GCA_003705955.2. NCBI lineage: Eukaryota > Fungi > Ascomycota > Saccharomycetes > Saccharomycetales > Saccharomycetaceae > Zygosaccharomyces > Zygosaccharomyces kombuchaensis. The sequence goes on from PPJZ02000051.1 coordinate 31,853, forward strand.
GTGGCCGCCTGCGTAGCCGCCGGGCAGCAGCAGCGGGGAGTCATCCCCGCCAGCCGCGGTGGCCCACCCGGGCGTCGGGGTCGGGTTCGGCGTCGGCATCGGCATCGGCATCGGCATCGGCGTCGGCGTCGGCGTCGGCGCTGCCGCCGCCATCAGGCCCGCTAGCCCCGCCAAGCGGGCCAGCCCCGGAAGATCCCTCGTTGTGTTACCACCGGCTACCACCCCACCCGTGCTCGTGCCCGTGGCTGTGCCTTCCGCGTTCGCGCCTGCGCCCGTGCTCCCCCCCGTCCCGCTCCCACCGGCACACACTTGCCAGCCCAGCGGGTACCTGTAATTCAGCGGCAGCCGCGACTGCAGCGGCTGCAGCAGCGGCGGCGGCAGCATGTCTGCGTCGTAGACATCCATTCTCAACCTCTATATGCTACACCTCGCTACTCTACGCTACACTATGCCTCGGTGTGCCCTCGATCGCTACGCTACCCTACACTACCGTTTGCCGGCGCTTCGCTCGTCCCTTTAACAAGCAGATCGCATCCACAGCAAAAAATCCGCCCATAGCAAAACCACTGCCGCCGGGATCTGCCGGTGGCCCTCCCCCACAGGTCCCCCCCCTGCCCCCCCCCCTCGTTCGAAGGCAACGGCGTTCCTATTTTGCTCCGCGAATAAGGCTTCAACGCAAAACGCGTGTCTCACACTCGCTGAAACAGAATGTAGTAGGGCGGTTTCACAAGGGTCTCGGCAGTTGCTGCACCCTGCGAGGCACACGTGCGTGCGCGCGTCCGGTGCGCCGGCAGGAACCGCTCGTCACGCGGCTCGTCACGCGGCGAGTCGTGCGCCAAGCGCATGCCGACACGCTCGTAGAGCGCGATCGCCGGGTGGTTGTCGCTAAACACGGTAAGTTCGATCCCCGCGAGCCGCATGCGGCGGCTCACGCGTTGCAGACGCGTAAACAACTGCTTTCCCAGACCCTGCCGTTGGAAACGACGCGCGATCTGCAACTCATACAGGTAGAGCACGTGCGCTTCGTGGCCCGGGGAAATCTCTTCGAATGTGGGCATGAAGGAGAGGAAGAAACACAGCTCGTGGCCTTCCCCGTGCCCCTTCTCTTCCTCGCCCTCCGTCTCCTGCCAGTAGGAGACGTGCGTGAGCCCCGGCGTCGTCATCTCTTGAATCTTGTTTTGCTTCCATGGTAGGTCATTACAGTATATGATGTTGCTCTTGCTGTTATAGGTGCTCCCCAGGTTCTCGTCGACGAGAGTGAGCTGTTGCTTCAGGATCAGGTTTTCGTCGTGCTTTGTCTGGGGCGCGCCTGCCACAATGATACGTCTTGTTAGGTTATAGTTTTGTAACAAAACGGGCGGGAACTCTTGGCCAACGACGGTGGGCCATTGGTCGTCATCATAGGAGGTTTGAAGTTGGTTGTTGTCCATGAATGCGATTTCTTACCTTTCGAATTTGAACAGCGATGAGGCCACGGAGAAGGTGGTGGTAGTGTGCTCGGAGGAGGAGGAGCAGAAGAAGAAGGGGAGGAAGAGGAAGAAGAAAGAGGAGACAAGACAACAGGAGTGGTTTTTCTTGAAACCGGTGTACCTCGTATGGTTTATTATAACGTCTCCGCTGATACTGATAGAGTATGGGCTCAAATCGAGGAAGCGGGTGGAAGAGAATAGGGCAGCGAATGGCGGGGACAACAAGGAGTCGTTGAGTGCGACGGGTGGCCAGCGGGATGACGACGAGTTTGGTGGTGAGGAGATCTACCTGCAAAGAGACGTGGTCAAGGGATCGCTTTTCAACGCGTCCAGTGCGGCGAGTAGCTGCAGCAGCCGGGCAAGGGGTGGTGGTAATAATGTGTTTGGCACCAAGAAGATGGGGAGGTTCCTCTTCCCGAAGAAGCTGGTGCCGCAGTCGATCCTATTTGCAGAGAGCAGGAAAAAGCTGGTGGTGGATCTGGATGAGACGCTGATACACTCGGCGGCGAGGAGCACCTCCCACAGCAACTCGTCGCAGGGGCACATGGTAGAGGTGAAATTTGCCCACAGCAGCATCAGCACGCTGTATTTTGTGCACAAGAGGCCGCACTGCGATGCGTTCCTGTCGCAGGTGAGCAAATGGTACGACCTGGTCGTGTTCACTGCGTCGATGAGGGAGTATGCGGACCCGGTGATTGACTGGTTGGAGGGCTGTTTTCCAGGCAGTTTCGAGCGCAGGCTGTACAGGCACAACTGCGTGCTGAGGGACGGCGTCGGTTACATCAAGGATCTGAGCGTGGTGGCGAGAGCGCTGGAGGGTGTTGTGCTGATAGACAACAGCCCGACGAGTTACGCGATGAACGAGGACAATGCGATACAGGTGGAAGGGTGGATCAGCGACCCGTCCGATGCGGATCTGTTGAATGTGTTGCCGCTGCTGGAGGCGCTGCGGTACAGTACGGACGTGAGGTCGATCCTGGCGCTGAAGAACGGCGAGAGGGCGTTTGTGCCGCGAGCCGCCAGCGAGCAATGAGCGGCTACATAGCGTATGTATGAACAAAAGTAAAACGTAAACAATGGCTGGTGGCGGGGTGGCCGATGCATGTTGAAGCGGTGCTGCATCGTGACGATGCGTAGCGTTTGCATTTTCTTTTGTGTCGTCCGGCGTCAGTGCGTCGCCGTCCAAGAAAATAAATAAATAAATGAATGAATCACTGCGAGCGAAGAGGAAACATCAAGTTTCTCCGGTCGTTCTTTTGTGCCAACTCTTCCCAAATCTCCTATCATATATATTAGCCATCTAACCAAGAACTTGCTTGCCTCTCTCCCACTATACTTCATTATTGATAAAAAAGGAGAGAGAGAGACCAAACGAATTGATCATTGATTTCATTATTTGTTCAACTGTTTACCTTTCCTTCCTAAAGATAAAGATTATATTTGCTGGCTTTAAACATGGACTGTGCTACTGAAAACCTAAATTCTGCCGTTGTCGACAACCATCCTCGCATTACCGCTGTCGAGCTTGAGACTACAGAAATTTACCCAACTGCTCCTGCCGTTTCATTGGAGGGGAAGTGCTATACACAGGAACAGTCAGACCACGTATTCTGCAGCGGGGAGCCCGTCGAGACGCAAGCAGACGCTTTGAAATCTGGCGTGACAAGGAAGCCTGTCATCACCCCCACCCATGGAGTGAAAAACACCAACGTCGTCATTGAAGAGGCCATCGATGGTTTTGATTTTCTCTTCTCGGGCGCGAAGCCTAAATGCAAGATTCAATTTTCCGAAAATCAAACAATCATCTTCGATGATGAAGAGAAAGTCGTCGAGCTCATTGATAAACGTAGAGAGACCCCCAATAGCCCGCCGTCAAGACCTGTTTTGAAGAATAGGAATGAATGCATCGATTTATCCTATTTTGAAGAAAATGAGACCTCCTATCTTGAAGGGAACGACTTCGAAACGGAGCGCACTGTTGAGGAAACTTGGGTAGCCATTGAAAGGCTCTTCACACTGCACGATATTCCCTTGAACGAGGCTAGGGATCATGAAGATCTTCTCATGGCTCTGCAAAGATTGGCCGTTGGGGCCGCAGAGTCATTTAGAAGGAAGGAGCAATGCTACAAATTCGTTGGTAGACAACAGAGTATGGAAGAAATCGATGAATTGGAATATTTTAATGATAACCTCAAGTGCGACGTGGATAAACTCAACAAAAGATTGGCAAACGAAAGCATAAAGTGGGAAGTTGTCGACCAAACTATGGTGGAAAATGATGAGTTAAAGGCAAAAGTTGATCAACTAGCGACAGACAATAAGACGTTAACTGAGCAGTTGGAGTCAAGCCCCAAATGGGAAGACGTCGATGGACTTTTGGAAGAGGATAAAGAGCTGAAGTCAAAGATTGCCGAATTGACTTCGTCTAATGGTGAATTGATAAACAAGATAAGGGACACTGCCTCCAAGCATGCCAAAGAATTACGAGAATCTAAAGTGGTAATTGGTGACTTGACAAGGCAAAATGCTGAATTGCTCCTTAACGAAACTCAATTAACCGCCAGAGTCTCGAAACTGACTGCAAAATTAAGAGACGCGTCGACGAGGCTGGAGACAAGTGACAGCATCGTGGACGAGAATGACGAGTTGAAGTCGGATAATGCAAAACTCAGGTCAGCCAACTCTAGCATGAATAAAAAGATGAAGTCTATGAAAAAGAAAGTTTATAATCATTTTTTCGTGGAGAATATTGAGTTGGCTTCAATCAATGAGGAGTTGACACAGAAATTAGAGGAGGCCCGTTGCGCCAACAAAGAACTCTCTTCAACCAATGCGGATTTGATATCTAAAAACAGCAAGCTCCTCTCCGGAAAGGATGAACTAGTGTCCACCAACTGCGAGTTGGTCAAAAGGCTAGACGACGTATCCGCAAGGGCCAACGATTTGCAAAGTAGTTACCTAAAGGTTAAAACTGAATGTGAAGGTGCAGAATCCGACATGAAATTTATCGAAAAATTATACGGTAGTAAGATGAAGGAGTTGACTAAGGGGAAACATTGCCTTGAGGCCCAAAAACAAGAATTGGAACTCTTGCATGAGCAAGATACTTTGAAAATTGCCCTAGTGTCACAGATCAACGACAGTTTACTTAAAGATAAGGATGCTGTCTCTGGAGTCCTCAACCAGAAGCTTGAAGAAGTTAAACTCCTCAAGGGTCACTTGAAGGATAGCGAGTCCTTGGCCACGGATGCTCAGCAGTGGAAAGTCCAAGAGCAAATTTGTCTATCGTCCTTAAGCAGTTTACAAGACCAAAACTTCAAGTTATTGGAAAAGTACACTAAACTCGAGGTTCTCTCCTCAAAACTGCAATTGGAGAATAACGAATTAAGCAGTTTCAAAAACGATTTTAAAGCGTTTGACGAAAAGTATGACTGGTTGGAAAGCATAGCCCTCTCTTTGAGACAGGAGAAGGAGCATAGTGATTCTCAAGTGAAACAACTAAAGCGTCAACTTAGGGCCTCCACCAAGGCTATTGAATCGTTGGAAAGAGCAAAGTCGCAGAGCCGGAGGAAACCTCAAGAACTGCAGAACCAGCTCGACAATTTGCAGTCGAAGTATAATCACCTGATGGGAAAGTTCAATGTCAAAGAGAAGGAGCTCCAACAAGCTCTAGATAATAAGCAAGAATTGGAGGTCGCTCTTCGCGACATTAAAAGTCTGTCGAGAACTTGCGCTCCATTTGGAGGAGGACCTGCTTTGGATGGCGAAAATATGGAAGAAGTTCCCCCTTCGAAAAGGTGGAGAATTAAGAGTCCATCTTCCTTCAGGGATAAGAAAGGATTTTTTCCCCGGTCGGTGGCAAGCTGACGGGGTAGTATATAATTGTATTATTAAGACATTTTGAAAAACGAAAACTAGTTCCGAATCTTCAGACACTGTTGGGCGGGGGCGCTGGTAGTATGTTGTGCCACAAGTCAATGCCTGCAGCCCTATTGCGATTCTATATTACTGTACATAAGAATTGGAATAAACTATGTCATGTGTGCAAACACACACATGCGTCTATCAAAAATTTCAAAGCTTTTCACCCGCACTTGTTTAATACTGATGCGAGTGCAGCTCGGGATCGTGCTCCACTTTGACCATCGGCCTGTACACTGGCTGCCACATCTGGTTTCTGACCCATTTCAAGCATGAATCGAAATCTCTGGGAACGCTCACCTTGGTACCTGGCTGGTCGGGCTTGTCCTCCTCTTCAATCCTAGCGCTCCCTTCCTCTAGTGCTTGCAAAATGACCGCGGTGGCCACCTTGCTCGAAGTGTCTTGAATCACCTCCAATGGTGGCAGCAACCCTGGCTTCGAGTTCCCCTCTTCCAAAGGAGACAACTCTGCCAATTGATCCACTGCTGCGCTGATCATCGTGTTTGTAATGACTTTGGAACGCGATAACACCGCGCCCAGACCAATCCCAGGGAACGAAAAGCAGTTATTGTTCTCAGAGATACGGTAACCATTCACCGGTGGGAATGGAGACCCCGTAGCCACCAAGGCGTCGTAGTCGGTCCATTGCATCAAATCCTCGGGCACCGCTTCGTGCAACCTCGTGGGGTTGGACAAGGGGAAGATGATGGGCCTCTTATTGTGCTTGTGCATCTCTTGCACGATGGACTTGTTAAAGGCACCGGCCTGAGTGCTGCACCCAACGAGACACGTTGGCTTCACACGGCTCACCACTTCCAGCAACGACTCGGTGTTGACATCCGCCCACTCTTCACCGTCCTTGGCGTATACCAGCTGCTGTGGAGTAGAGTAATCCGCGAGGAACGTGGTGATGAGACCACGGCGGTCCATGAGGTAAATCTTGGCACGGGCCTCCTCCAACGAGAGTCCTCTCGTGACCATGTGATTTACGATTTGGTCTGCGATGCCCAGACCGGCGGATCCGGCACCGTAAACTAGAACCACGGTGTCGCTCAATTTGCGCTTGGTGTGTTTCAAGGCGGCTAGCAGCGACGCCATTACCACGGCCCCCGTACCTTGGATATCGTCGTTGAAGCAGGCCAGTTCGTCTCTGTAGTTGTCCAACAGACGGCGCGCGTTCGAAACCCCAAAGTCCTCGAAATGCAACACGGCGTTCGGGAATCTCTTCTTGATCGCCTTGATAAACTTATCGACGAATTCGTCGTACTGTTTACCCCTGATACGCGAGAAACGGTTACCCATGTACAATTCATCACGCGCCAGTTTCTTGTTGTTGGTACCGACGTCCAGGCACACGGGCATGACCCTACCAGGGTGGATACCAGCACACAGCGTCATGAGCGCCAACTTCGAAATGGCAATACGGATACCACCGATACCCTGGTCACCAATACCGAGAATACCTTCGGAATCCGTGACCACAATGTAATCCACGTCCTTGTCGCTGCCGTACACAGAGACACGGCGCTCCACCGTGTCTGGCTCCGTAATGTCGAGAAAGATACCTTCTGGCCTACGGAATCTGTGCGAGTAAGCCGCAATGGCGTCTCCCTCCGTGGGCGTGTAGATGATCGGTACCAACTCCCTTATGTGTCTGCTAACCATGGCGAAGAACAGAACTTTGTTCTGCACCCGCATCGACGTCATAAAATCGTTCTTGGCTAATGGCGTCTTCAGATAGCATAGCTGCTTGTACGCACGTTCCACTTGCTCCTCCAGCGTATTCACCTGGGGCGGAAGCAGTGCATCCAAGTTGAAAGCCGTACGTTCCTCCTGCGTGAATGCAGATCCCTTGTTGAAAAGCGGCGAGTTCAGCAACTGGAACGAATCTAAGAAGCATTCGATGGGGCCATCGACGGATAATCTCGTCATTCTCGGTTTACCATTCTCCAGCATCCGTTTGGCATGAGGTCCCACGGGGACCTTGTGCAAATGTCCATCACAAGCCTTTTGGTTGAAAGTGGTATCCCTAGTCGTAGTAGCTTTTAGAGGCCTGGTCATCGATGAATAAGGAGCTGCCTGCTTCGTTAAGCGGATCATTGTTTCCGACTTGCACTGACAGGATGCCAAGCGACGCATGATAGAACACGCCATATATATATACATGCGGATGTATCGATAACAACCATACAATATCCTCGATATAACACCTAATAAAAAAACAGCGGGAAGAGTCGGGAGAAGACGGGTTGGAAGGTGTCAAGTGAGTCGGGATGCCGTTTACGGGTGAACAAGCCTCTCCTGACGCGAGATCGACCTATAATCCTGAATATTGAGTAGTTGGGAGAAGTTAATTTTTTTTTGAAAAAAATTTGTCGCGGCAACCGGCCGACAACGGCGAGAACGGAGTTGGGAAGTGCAGAGTCGGAGCGGCTTCGGCATTCCGATCGTTGTCGTACATAGCGACCTAACCAGCACTCCTTTTGTTGGCGGCTAAATCCATGGAAAAGTAGAGAAGTTGGTGTCAAGGGGCCTAACGGTTAAGTTAAGATATGCAGTGGGCTTATGTAATGTATCTAGTAGTCTGATGAAATAAAGGGAAGCTATCATGTGAGCTAGGGTTCGGCAGGGCTTGCTAGTCTTCTTACGATACAGATCAGCAAGCCCTGGGTACTTCCAAGTTTGATATTCAACGTGTACTGCGGAAAGAAGATAGAAACCGAAAGTTCCAAGATAGGGTGACCACGCAATCACCTTCCAAGATAATTCTTTATTGGCTCTCGAAAGTGTAGATGCCTCGCATATGATTACTCTTTACTGCTGTGCCGTTTTGCAACCAATCGCTGTGTTTCAGTGGCATGTTCAAGGTACAAATACTTCAGCATCGACAAACTTATTTCGAGGTTCGGGGTTTCGTGCCTTGTGGTTGCAATCGCCATCCGATCTCGCTTCAGTACCCGAAGAAAAAAGCACCTCTTCCATGTCGAGAGTTGTGGTATTAGGCGGAGGCGTCTCAGGCCTCACGACGGCTCTGTGTTTGCTGTCGCAGTTCAAAGAAACCATTGCCGAGCTCACGGTCCTAGCAGCAGAGCTCCCAGGTGACTACCACGCGCCAGATTACACTTCTCCCTGGGCAGGGGCTAATTGGTGCAGTTTTGCAAAAGACGGTGAAGATGCCCAGATTAGGCGTGACAGGTTCACCTATGGAGTGCTCACGAAACTGGCTGATACAGAGCCTGCTGCTGGCATCAAGAAGTACCCTCTCAAGATTTTTTGGCCCAAAAGTGATGGTGTTCCCTGGTACATCAAAGAGAATGCCGTGGAGGGTATCAAAAAGCTATCTGCAGAGGAGACAAAGATGAGGAAGTTAGACCCCGCAGAAATACAAGGTTATGAATATACGACAGTTACGGTCTCGCCCACAAGATTCAACACTTACTTGATTTCGCAAATCGCCAAAGCTGGCGGCACGGTCCGCAGGGTTAAGCGGATGGGCTCCATAACGGAGGTGGTGGATCTTGTTGGGTATGTGCCCACACTTGTGGTGAACTGTACCGGGGTGAACGCCGGAAAGCTGCTGCGTGATGTGGATCCCGAGGAAATGGCCAGAGTGTACCCTATAAAGGGTCAAATCATGCAGATTTACGAGGACCTGCCATTCCAAGTGATTATGGACTGCCTCCCCGCCGAAGATGGGGCTCAGCCAGATCAATTTTTGAACATTTTCCCCAGGCCCGAAGGCGGTTGTATCGTTGGGGGGATCGCCAGCAAGCGCAATGAATCTCGCGAAGTCGATCCCGATCTTTCGGCGAGCATTTTGCGTGTGTTGAAGAGGCACGTCCCTGAATTGACCTCGACGACCGTGTACAACAGCTATGCGGCCCACAGACCCGGTAGAGATGGCGGCGTTCGCATCGGATTCTCGGAGTATCCCTTGGCTAAGCACTTGGGTTCGCTCAAAGTGGTGCACAACTATGGGATTGGTGGAGCCGGCTACCAGTCTTCCTACGGTAGTGCCATGGAGGTCTGTGACTACGCAACCAAGGTTTTAGGCCAGCGGCCCAAGTGCTCGTGCAAGTTATGATAATGTCATAAACTGATTTTATAATGCATATAAAATGTTAATAAACTACAAGCAGGTGAATGAATAGTCCGTCGTTTAGCTGAGAGAAATGGTATGCCATGTATACGTTCCAACCGAACTCACACCGTACGAAAAGGGCATACTCTGCACTTGAAAAAAGTGGTGAGCCGGAATGCCGCCAACCATCTCAGGCTCCACTATCAAGACGAAGACCAAGACGAGAAGATGGATCGCCCCATCGATGAGATTGTCAAAAACCTTTTGAAGTTTGTCGTCAGAGGTTTTTATGGCGGATCATATGTGTTAGTGCTCGATGCAATCCTATTCCATTCGGTCCTCGCAGAAGAGGATTTAAAACAGTTGCTTGGCATAAACAAAACCGATCTGGGACCGCTGGTGGCCCGACTGAGATCAGACGGTCTGCTTTCTATGCATAAACAGAGGGAATACCCTCCAAACTCGAAGAGCGTGGAACGTGTCTATTTCTACATCAAGCACCCTCATGCGATTGATGCAATCAAATGGAAAGTGCACCAAGTAGTCCAGAGGCTCAAAGATGATCTAGACAAAAACTCTGAACCCAACGGATACATGTGTCCCATATGCTTGACGAAATACACTCAGTTGGAAGCGGTGCAGTTGCTCAATTACGATCGTACAGAGTTTTTATGCTCACTATGCGACGAACCGTTGGTGGAAGACGATTCGGGTAAGAAGAATAAGGAGAAACAGGACAGGTTGAACCGTCTCATGGATCAAGTTCAACCCATCATCGACTACCTGAAGAAAATCGACGATTCCAGAATTGAGGAGAATACTTTTGAAGTAGCATTGGCAAGGTTGATTCCACCACAGAACCAATCTCGTGCTGCTTACACTTACAATCCCAAGAAGGGTAGCACCATGTTCAGACCAGGAGAATCAGATGGTTCCTTCTTGGGTAACGACAGTAGCAGACGTGCAGGTGCTAATTCACAGGCCACCTTGCATGTCAACATCACCACGGCAAGCGACGAGATGGCCCAAAAGGCGCTACAGGAACGCCAGGCCGAGGAGAAGAGGAAGCAAAATGCCGTCCCCGAATGGCATAAGCAATCCACCGTGGGGAAATCTGCGTTGGGTCGGCTGGATGAAGACGAGGAGTTTGACCCCAGAACCACTGCAAAGGCCAAGATGTCGCTGGAAGAGTCCAATGGAAGTGGGGCTGCTGCCGCCGACAATGCAGAAAGAGAAGTGGACGAAACTTACCACGGTGGTGCACTGACAGAGAAAGAACTGGAAGAGCGCGAAAACGAAAGAACCTTGAACGAATACTACGCCACTTTGGCTCGTAAACAGGCTGAGGCCGGTGACGACGATGAAGAAGATGAAGACGAAGAAGAAGGATTCAATGCCTATGGAGACGAAGACGAAATGAATGAGGATGAATTTGAGGATGTAGAACCAAAGCCGGAGCAGAAACAAGTATCGAACCAGGAATCGAAGCAAGGGACACAGGTTAAAACTGAAATCAACGAGAGTATTGACGATGATGAAGTAGATATCGAATTTGAAGATGTGTGATCACGCGACACTTTTAAATTTTTTTTTTTTTTTTTTTCCTTTCTTCATTTTCAAAATTTTAACTTCACAGACGTTTCGATTGGCATCAACTTGAAATTCTAGTACAAAAAATCATCCCAATTACCAAAGCAGACCATTATCCAACCTTACTATCCTTTAGTTTTTAATAATCATGGCACAAGAGACTTGGAAAGTGGTTGCCGCTACGGCTGTTTTTACCGTAGCCGCCACCAAATTCGCGGAGCTTCTCTGGCACTGCCGCCAGCAGTCAAAATGCCCTGCTCCACAGCCTCGCAAGATTTTGCAAACTGGCGAGTACGACGACAATCTCTTCCGCGAGCAACTGTCTCGTAACTATGCCTTCTTAGGTCAGGAGGGTATGCAAAAGCTTAAGCAACAGTATATCGTTGTCGTAGGTGCGGGCGGCGTCGGCTCTTGGGTCGTCACTATGCTGGTACGTTCGGGATGTTGTCATATTCGTGTGATTGATTTCGACCAGGTCTCCTTAAGCTCTTTGAATAGGCACAGTTGTGCCACTTTGAAAGATGTGGGAACGCCAAAAGTAGAGTGTCTACAACAACATATGCTGGGAATAGCACCCTGGTGCAAGGTGGAAGCGATTAACCAGCTATGGACCAAAGAGAATGCGGAGGAACTGTTGTTCAATGGTGGGAAGCCTTCCTTCGTTGTGGACTGCATTGATAACATTGAAACAAAAGTTGACTTGTTAGAGTTCACCTATAAGAATGGCTTGCCGGTCATTTCTTCCATGGGCGCATCTACAAAGAGTGATCCCACTAGGGTTAATGTGGGTGATATTACAGCTACTGAAGAAGATCCCTTGGCCCGATGTGTTAGACGTCTGCTCAAGAAAAGAGGCATCGCCACGGGTATTACAGTTGTATTTAGTGCAGAGAAGCCAGATCCTCGCAAGGCTAAGCTATTGCCCCTACCAGATGACGAGTACGAGAAAGGACAAGTTGGCGAATTGAGTGCCCTAAAAGATTTCCGTGTAAGAATTTTGCCTGTATTAGGGACCATGCCCGGAATATTTGGTCTCACCATTGCCACATGGATTTTGACCAAAGTGTCAGATTACCCAATGAACCCGATTGAAGGTAAAAACAGAATTAAGGTGTATGACGGTATCTATCAATCATTGGCTGGACAGATGACACGTATCGGCATTGCAAATCAAAGAGTCCCCATCTCTGTTTTTGAAATCGGCTACATCCTGGAAGAAGTGTTCAGGGGCAAATCCCCAATCAGCGGTTACTCCACCAAGCTAACCTTGTCCAAGTGGGATCCTTCTAAACCAGTCTCCTTGCAGAACGTTGCCATTATGACTAAAGAAGAACAGAAGGAGCACGAGAGGCGTGTGCTCAATGGTAGTGAAAAATTACAAGATGTCTACTCCCAAGATGTCCTCGATTTGGTCAATAAACGATTCCAAGAGGAAAAATATTATTCTCAGTACAGGTAAATGTTTCTTTTTATTGATATGTATTCACATGTGTACCTGTTGTATTTCAGGAATAAATAATAATGTAATAGACGGTAATCAAAAGTTTGATGAATTTCTTAATATTTTAGTTTGAAATTCATATGCCTAAATGCCATTTCATTCTTTCGTAGACGAAAAAACTGCAAGCGACCATAGGAGTCACTTTGATGTAACCAATGCTCAACCCAACGAAGAATCCACGCCATCCGCGTTCTTTGAAAATGATCTTTGCCATGCCCGTAATTGATTGAAATTTGTGTTCTTGCTCGCTAGCTGCCGTCAAAGTACTCACCTGGAGTCTTCTCCTAACGATTTCGAAAGGGTACGCGGCTGTCTGCGATGCCATACCAGCCAACCCACCAGCTACCAATTCAGCCCATGTCCTCAACGGAGTCCTCTGGTTCTTTTGTGACCTTCTCGCACTTTCCTCCTCTGACAGCTTCAAAACAGTGTGCGGTGCTAGCATAGGAATTCTTAAAATATCATGAAGAGAGTCGTGGGCAAAGAAAGATACTCCTGCATAGGGGATCATACCTAGGACTGTGGGGCAAAACCCGCGGTAAAAATTACACCAATGAGCAAACCAGTTCGGTATGAATATGTTCGAAGAAAGGGTGGTGGAAGCAGGCTCGTTGTAAATCGCCTTGATAAAATCCACCAACCTAAACCTCGCCTTATGCTCGGTTACGTATGCCAATCTGACACGCAGTAAATCCAGCGGGTATGTGACAAAAACACTACAAAGGCCTGCCAACGATCCACTCAGCAGACGCCTCGAAGGAACTTCGTATTTCGATGATGGGATGAGTAAATTTCTCACTTGTTCATATGCTACAAATTTGATAGCAGCGTAGGGGAAGATCCTTATCAGGGTTACAGAATGCCCTTGGTAGAATCCACGTAACCCATCGTTGATCCAAATGTGTTTTGCGGCTTCCACAAGTCCCACTAGCGATCCTGCGTACTTGGTATAGTGAGGGTTTGATGTTTGGAACAAAATCTTGATTCTATCTAAAGGAGCTATCAGTGTCTTGGCACATGATCCTGAGATTCCGCCTGCAATCGCAGACCTCACTATGTATTCCAAAGATGTTTTATCGATGGCATGAGGTTGTGCAGACGGTACGCCCTTCTTGTAATTTGTTCCTTCTTGTACCATTTACACCCCACTTCCTCCGCCCAGTTTTCCAAATGCCAGATCAAACGTCTGTGAATCAATCTGCAATTCTTGACAGGAAATGGCTTGTTTCTTTGCCTTTATTGGTTGTCTTTCGCTGTCACTGCTCGAGAAGTCTTTTGTGAAGCAAGATTACCCATAGTTTTTAAACCTCTTCCCGATTTCCATAGGGTCGGCGAAATGGAAGACAACTTCGTCTTGATCACAGAGAAAGGGTTTTATGAGGTCCTCAAAGGCCCTGTGGGATTTGAATGATAGGCAAAGCTGAAGCTTAGCAATGACAAGTTGTATAGAGGCATATCTTTAATTAGAAATTCTTGAAGATTTGAAGATAATTTTTTTCGTTAGTCTGTAAAGGGTGTTTAGGAAAGATAGATATGGAGAAGAGTAGTCTGAGGCCGCTGCATTTTTTTTTTGGGAAATCCTTTTGCGTGAATAGCTGTCAGAATTTGAAGCATTTACATGTCAAACCTGTTGAAATCCAGTTTGTAATATATTTCAGACATTTGAAAAATATTGCTGCAATGCAATGGTTAAATTTTTATTTGGATAAAATAAGAGGTTAAATTTGCTTTATTTGATTGAAATAAGTCCTCTAGTTGCAAGTTTATTTTTTTATGTTTTGAGGAAACTCGAGAACGCATCGTCATATTATAGCATATAAAATTCCAGGATAGCCATCCCCTTTCATACCGTCCGCAGCAGTTCCTCGCAATGTAAGTAAGATCTTTTAAAAAGCCGTTCGATGCAGGGCTTCTTGAACCGCTAATTAATGTCGCCCCAAAAAATATTTTCAAGTTTTGAAAGTGTAATGCTGTTCAGCATATGACTGAACCAACGAAATATATCATTTTGCAGATTTTTTTTTTTCACAGGCGGTTTCAAAAAAAACTTCAATTACACCCACTGGTCCACAAGCGTGCTGTCAAATGCAAATCGGGACTCTCTGTACCAGTGCCGTTGAGGTCTCATGGTGCCCATTTCATCAGTTCATCTACTTGACTTCCTCTAATTCCGGCGGAAAAAATAAGCGATGAGTCTGCCATTTTGTCAAAAGTATATAATCAAGAAGGATCATACGTGTTTGGCTCGTAGTCTAGTAACCACCAACGTTAGCTCAGCAGTCCTTTACCATGGCCGAGAAGAAGCAGATTGACCCTCTTCATTCCTTCCTAGCCGGTGCCACCGCTGGCGCCGTGGAGGGAGCCGTTACATACCCATTTGAGTTTGCCAAAACTCGACTACAACTAAGAGATAAATCGGTGAAAAGCTCTAAAAACCCGCTAGTTCTCATTTACAACACCGCGAAATATGAAGGTGTTGGTTCTATATACGTGGGATGTCCAGCTTTCATCGTAGGAAACACCGCCAAGGCGGGTGTTAGGTTCCTCGGATATGGTGCCATTCAAAACATACTGAGGAACCCAGAAACTGGTGAATTGAGTGGATTCAGAGGTGTGATCGCCGGTTTGGGTGCTGGCCTCTTGGAGAGTGTGGTAGCAGTGACACCTTTTGAAGCGATAAAAACTGCTTTGATCGATGACAGACAAGCGGCTCAACCCAAATACTATAACAATGGCCGCGGTTTGTTCATGAATCACGTCAATTTGGCCCGTGACATGGGGCTCAAGGGTCTCTACAATGGTGTGTTGCCCGTGTCGATGAGGCAAGCCGCCAACCAGGCCGTCAGATTGGGCTGTTACAACAAGATCAAAACCATGGTGCAAGATTACACACACGCGCCTAAGGACAGACCGCTGTCCTCAGGGAAGACTTTCATAGTGGGAGCCTTTAGCGGCATTGTCACCGTGTACACGACGATGCCCATCGATACGGTCAAGACGAGAATGCAGAGTCTCGAAGCTAGTAAGTATTCGTCGACTTTTAATTGTTTCTACCGTGTGTTCAGAGAAGAAGGTTTAAGGACTTTCTGGAAGGGTGCCACGCCTAGACTCGGTAGACTCGTCTTGAGTGGTGGTATCGTCTTTACGATTTACGAAAAAGTGTTGACCATCTTGAATTGATAGATACTACATAGAAAGTTAAACTTTTTCATTCTCATTGTTTTGTTTGTTCCTAGTCAATGTATCGTATACTGACTGACCAAGTCGATTAATCCAGATTCATTTTTCATATAAGTCGCTTATGGGACTGACAGTACATATGGATACATGTGCCAAAGAACATTCATAAATATATAAGGCCCACCCCAAATTCGTAGATGGACGGAAACGAAAGGTTCAAGGGCCTAGATTCTCAGGTACGGTCCTGTGCCATATACCTGCGTTCCATCTTCTTGACCTTAGCGTAGTCGTAGATGCTCTTGATTGATACAAAGGCACCAAATAACCCCACTATAACCGCTAGAGTTGGTAACCTGACCCCATCGTCTATGGGGCCTTCGCTCAATGAGGATTGAAATTCGTCTTGTGAAGTGGGGCGTGAATACAGGTGCAGATCGTCGTAATCGTTTGGGTCTGGCACTTCTACACGGTCCAATGCGTTATCCTTGCCCACCTTAGACCTCACGTCGTTTGGGATCATGGAGTAACCGTACCCCATCATGGTCAGACCCAGCCCAAACCGCGATCCCTGTTTAGCAGCGTGCGAAGTGTGTAAAATGTACGTTATCAAAAATCCAACAAACTGGAAGCTCGCGCTAACCACCATGTTCCATACAAAATTGGCGACGTTGCCCGTAGGCAGCCCTTCTATGCATATTTCGTTGTAGTACAGCCCTGAGCCATCATCGTCTACCCCGTAGTAAGATGGTGCCATATCAATAGCTGCCTCCTCATAGGTTGGTGGAGTATCATCCTCCGTCACTTGTACTTGACTTGCTGCATCTGGCTTTGCACTCAGATTGCTAAAAACACCATCAAAACTGGCCCCATGTTGCAAGTATGCTGTCCTCTGCACATTTTTTTTGAAAATTATATCTAAAAGATTGAAATGTTTCCCAATAGTTTTCACTTCCCTAGTAATCCTTTCTCTTAAGCCGACGGGCCCACCAATGGGTTCTCCCGCCACACCACTCTCTAAATCGTGTTCCTCGCCACCATCTGTACTAACTCGGGTGATTTCTCCATCTTGGTTCTCCCCGCTCTGCGCCACCGCTTGCTGTTGTTCTACAACATCCCTCGAGCTCCCTACCTGCTGGCTTTGTATTATACCTTCATCTGACATTTTAATTATCTATCACCTTGCACCAACCAATACGCAGCTCAGGGAAACTAGAATCTTCAGCAACCTCTTGCAAATGTGTTGACTGTTGGCTGAATTAGATAAGCCTTGCAAAATCTGAGTTAATACTATCCAAACATTGCAGAAATTCCACAAAGGTGCAGTTCCAGCGAAAAAAATAAAAAAATAAATAAAATAAAAACGCCGTTACCCGCATATCGGATCCAAACGATGGCTTGGCAGGGACTTCATTCCATTGGAGAGCGTAACGATGAGCGGGGCCTTAGTGTTGTGGAGATTTACAGGATGCGCGCTGCCGTGTCTGTGGAAAGATCATCCGTCAGATCTTCAGGTGTAGCCACAGCTGCGATGGTACTTCCCCCTAGCTGCTCCTGCCCCCCTCGTGGCAGTGAAGACGTTTGCTGAGTCTTCACCAGGTTTCTTGTTCTCTCAGATAGGTTTATGGAAACAAGCAAAAACTGTCCTGGGACGTTGTCGACAATTTGGCAAACTGGCTCCAAGACAGGTGGTTTTGGAGGCCTTTGGCGAAACTCTGTTGTGGTTCTCAGTTCGTAAGACCCCACTGAGGGACCCAAATCGACCCCTCCCGGTAGAACGGTGCTGGGAACCGGTGTGCGGAAAGTTCTTGGGATGTCTGATATGTCTGGGAGCGATACCTCTGTGCCGTTGACGCCTCCCATGGCCAGCGTACCGCCGGTCTGGTTCGCTGCGCCGTTGGCCAGGACGACACCTCTTCTGTTAAAACGGCCCTGGCGCCTTTTGCGTCTCGTATCTCTGTCTTTGTCCTTGTCGAGACGTTCCAGCTCTATGGCTGAGATTTGCAATAGGTTGGGGGTGTAGACTTTGGAATCAGAGGGCGCCCTGTAGACGTCGTCAACAGTCACCACGGGCAGGATTCTGCTCCTGATGTCGTCATCCTCGATCACAGACCCATCAAAATTGTAGCCAAGCAAAGACAAAGACTTGTGGTACATGTGTACTTGCTCGCGGATTGAATGTGCGATGGCGGTCATGAACTCACCGGGCAGCGATAGCTCTTGGCACATAGACTCTGCGAATTCCTCGGGGCTGTTTTCACAGTTGGATATGTCCCACTCGAACTGGTCCACAAGTTGGTTTTGCCCCACAACGATGTCGAGTTTAATTTTTATTCGCATGTCATCGCCGCCGCTGCGCTCTTGTCTCAGCTCACGGTACGGGTTCGGCTGGTACTCCAGAATTTGTTCTTTAATGGAATGCATCACGGTGTCTGCGAACTGCTCCCTGGAGCGAGGCGCGTACCTGTAATCTTTCATCATATCTTCGACAAAATCCTCAATTCTCACCAAACGGTCGTTCTTATTCCAAAGTAGCGTGTCTCTGAGGAAAAATCTGTCACGTTCCTGATCAAATTCGAGACGTATCGGCACCAGATCCTCATGGGTTTCGTTCATGGCTTGTTGGTAGACGTGTAATCTGTTTTGGTAAATGTGCGGGCGATCATCAACCGCCAATTCGGGCACCACTTGGGTCACCCTGTTGGTAATTCCATTGCCGTAGCCTGAGTAACCTGGTCCCCATATGCTAGCTGTCGATACGTTCTGAGAAGTACTGGTGATCGATTTCATCCTAGTGGATTTCAAATCCTGATAGTATTGTAGATTGTGCCATAGACGACCCAGATATTCCTTGTTGCTGAATCCGTAGATACTGAAAGGTTCGTAGCCATTGGTTTCCTTCACCAAATCTCTCTTATGTGCCTTGTCCCGCTGAGTGATCTGTTCGTACAGCAGAGTATCAGTGGTCGGATCCTGATCCGACCAGTACGTTGCATGGGGCAACCTAACCTCTGGAGGTTCATACTTGATGGTTTGGAATTTGGGCAATTCCATCTTGGGCATCGTGATGGTGGAAGGTGGCGGAGGGGCTGGCGAGTCTGTCGGTACCGCTGGGGCTCTTGATTGTAAAGGCGCTCCCGCCGGTTGTGCAGGAATTTGCATAGGCACGCCGCCCGTCAGTTGCCTCGCCGGCTGTGACGAGGCCCTTCCAGGCACGGACTGAGGCGAATTGGCATACGGAACACTTGCAGGAGTGCCCACGTTAGACAACGACTCTTGTGACTGGGCTTGTGGCTGTTGTTGTTGTTGAACTTGTTGTTGAACTTGCTGCTGCAGCTGCTGCTGAGCCATAGAAATAGCTGCCACCACAGCAGGGTTGTCCCTCGCGATGGCCTGTTGTTTCAAAGTGTTGAGCACCTGCTGCTGCATCGGTAGCGGTAGCTGAGCAATCTGTGGCGGCAAGTTGATGGGCACGGAGGGCGCCCCGGCATTCCTCACGAACTGCTGTGGTCTCTGCTGCTGCTGTCGCTGCTGCCGCTGTCCACCAACATTAGGCGCTGCAGCGGTAGCACCAGGAGCAGCACCAGCGTTTGGGTTCAACTGAGCTGCTCTCTGCGCCAAACTGACTCCCGGCATTGGCACCGCGGAAGGGCTTCGGTTGAGTAAATGTCTTGCCTGCTGTTGTTGTTGTTGTTGCTGCTGCTGCTGCTGCTGCTGCTGCTGTTGTTGTTGTTGTTGTTGTTGTTGTTGTTGTTGCTGCTGTTGCTGCTGCTGCTGCTGCTGCTGCTGCTGTTGCTGTTGCTGTTGCTGCTGCTGTTGCTGCTGCTGCTGCTGCTGTTGCTGCTGTTGCTGTTGCTGCTGCTGCTGTTGCTGCTGTTGCTGTTGTTGGATGCGAGCCATGAGCAACTGCTGGTGTCTCTGCTGGATCATCTGGATCTGTGCAGGTGCCAAATTCTGCAGTACCTGCCTTGGTATCTGGGAAAGACTAAAAGATGGCGTTCCAATATTACTAAATGGGTTCCCGCCTGGGGGACCGCCTGAAGGGCCACCTGAAGGACCGCCTACGTTACCGCCTGGGTTTCCGCCTGGATTTCCACCTGGGGGACCACCTCGGGGACCACCTGGGGGCCCACCTGGAGGGCCTCCGGTACCAAAATAATTGGGCTGGGCACCACCGTTGCCATTCATGGCTTGCCTCTTTGTCTTTTCGTCTTTTGTCCCGTTCGTGAAGTCGTCTCTATGAAAGGTGGTTTTGTTTTTCCGTTTTTTCGTTCGTTCCAGCACTTTACACTAGAAAAAAAAGCTTGGTGTGTGCTCATCAGAAGAGTTGAAACGTTCGAGGCAGATTTAATCTCTCCATTCATTGCCATGTTTATCGCTTTCTACATCACCGACTCGAAGAATTCGCTAGTCTTCCAATATCTTCTGAGTTCCAACTCGCCGCTTTTCGCCTACCTGCTAGCTCGCATTAGGGCCGTGTGTCCATCGCTGCTGTCTCGACCAGAGGAGGAGGAGCAACCGCCTCTTTTCCACTGTTCCGTAGGCAAAGATCTTGAGGTCTTCAAGTACCACTCCGTCATCAATAACTTAAACTACTACTGCCTCGCCTCAGGAACCAGTCTCAGACCAGACACGGATCCACACGTCTTCATGGAGCAGATGGATCAGCTCCTGCTAGAGTACTTCGATAAGGACCAATTGACCGTCACAAAACTGATCAACAATTATGACCGCATCTCCATGATTTTCTACACCTGCATCGACGGCGGAGAGCCCGCCGTGGGCGCTCTCGACAGCAATCGTATCAAAAGGGTGATCCCCATCAAGTCAGACCTGTCCAAAGTGATCAACAACACCGCACATACTATTCAGCGTGCCGTTCGCTACCAGGGACAGGGAATCCTGGCCGCTCAGCCGCACGTTCCAAAGGCCCAAGCCGTGCCCTGGAGATCTGGTGGTTTGAAATACCCAAACGACGAGATATACGTCGATGTAGTAGAGACGGTACATGTGGTATATCAGTTCCACTCTTCACACCGCAAGCAAGCACAACTCGTCTGTGGTACCATCAACGGACAAGTAACCGTCAACAGTTATCTGAGCGGCAACCCTACCGTTGAGATGCAAATGGATCTCGCAGGCAATGAAATATACGCACCCGCATATCACCACTGCGTACAGCTCCTACAACCCCCTGCCAGAATGTTACAGTTCGTCCCCCCAGATGGCATGTGCCAGCTGCTCAAATACACAATCGACTTGGACATGCCGACTCAAAGCACCCGCAGCAACCAAACGCTCGGAATCGTTTCACTGAGCTACAACGACTCCCTGGGAGGCAACAGAGACGAATTCGAAATACTCCTAAATGTCTCCAACTCGCCTTTGGTTCCTCACGTCCAACACCTTACCGTACGCCTGGAGTTGCAAGAGCACTGCGCCAGCGAAGACTTCAAGATAAAAATTCTTCGCAATACCCATGGTAGATTCGACAACAGCGTACATCCGGGGAAGGGTACTTGGATTTTCGACAAGCAAACACCAGTTGGTGCACTGCCCGTGCTGAGAGGTTGTGTGGAAAATGCCACGGCGCCAGTCAAGATACGGAGATGCGCCTTGTCCTACGAGCTCGAGGGACAATTGCCCAGTGGCATAAGGCTTACTGCGCTGAATGTCCGTCCCTCTACAGCTATTTTAAAAAATGGCTCTCCCGCTAAGCTCTTCAAAGGTGTTAAGTACGTTTGTCGCACTGCCGATTTCGAGATCAGGTCTTTCTGAGATGAGTTTTCGCGGTGGCGCGCATAAAGGCCGGCCAACTGCATTTAGGGGGCGGCGTGCCGCAGTTGCGGGGAGAGAGAGATGATGACGGCGGTTATATTCTCATCTCCCCGCACCTGGATTGATATATAAAGGGGTGGGAAATTTTTTTTTCTGTTTCTTCTCTCTTGCTACACGGAGGGCAGAACTTTCAGTATGAGCAAGCTGTCCTTTCAAGGGAGAGTTATTGTTGTGACCGGGGCCGGTGGCGGTCTGGGGAAGGTGTATGCGCTAGAGTACGCTAAGAGAGGTGGCAAGGTGGTGGTTAACGATTTGGGGGGCACTCTTGGCGGTTCGGGCCAGGATCAGCGTGCTGCAGATATGGTAGTCGATGAGATTAGGCAGCTGGGTGGAACGGCGGTGGCCAATTACGACTCGGTAACTGGTGGCGGTGGAAAAATTATCCAAACGGCGATTGACAATTTTGGGCGGGTTGACGTTGTGATCAACAATGCCGGTATCCTGCGGGACGTTTCGTTTGCCAAGATGAGTGAGCAGCAGTTCGCGCAGGTAGTGGACGTGCATTTGAACGGTGCATATGAGCTGTCGCATGCTGCTTGGCCGCATATGATGGAGCAGAAATTCGGGCGAATTATCAACACAGCATCGCCAGCAGGACTGTACGGGAATTTCGGGCAGGCCAACTACTCTGCGGCCAAGTTGGGGCTCGTCGGGTTGGCGGAAACGTTGTCCAAGGAGGGTTTGAGGTACAACATCCGGGCAAACGTGATTGCCCCCTTGGCGAGATCGAGAATGACCGAGGATATCATGCCAGCGCACGTGCTGAAGCAACTGGGGCCTGAGAAGATTGCCCCGATGGTGCTCTACCTGACGCACGAGTCCTGCCAGGTGACCAACTCTGTGTTTGAATTGGCAGGTGGCTGGTATGGCCAGATCAGGTGGGAGAGGTCATCTGGGCAAATATTTAACCCTAACGAGAAGACTTTGACACCGGAGGCCATCTTGCACCAGTGGGGGGCCATCAACGATTTTAAGGACAAACCGTTCCAAAAGACGGAGCATCCGATCCAGTTGGCCGATTACAACGATTTGATCACCAAGGCGAGGAAGCTGCCTGCGGCAAATGACCAGGGCAACGTCAAGATCAAATCGCTGCAAGGTAAAGTTGTCATCATCACGGGATCTGGTAGCGGTCTGGGCCGGTCCCATGCCAACTGGTTTGCCCGTTACGGTGCCAAAGTTGTGATCAACGACATCAGGAACCCTCAGGATGCCGTGCAAGAGTTGAATAGCAAGTATGGTGCCGCTACCGCCGTTGCCGATACACACAACATTGTCACTGAGTCCCCACTCATTGTGGAGACTGCCTTGAAGAGTTTTGGCCGTGTGGATGTGCTGGTCAACAATGCCGGTATCTTGCGCGACAGGTCTTTCAAGAAGATGGTCGATGGCGAATGGGCTGCTGTTTTGCAAGTTCATCTGTTCGCCACATTTGCCATGTGCAAGGCTGTGTGGCCTGTCTTTGCAAAGCAGAAGTGCGGTTACATCGTCAACGTGGCTTCGACGTCGGGTATCTACGGAAATTTCGGGCAGGCAAACTATGCTGCGGCGAAGTCTGCCATTCTTGGGTTCTCAAAGACGATCGCCATTGAAGGAGCTAAGAGGGGTATTATAGTAAATGTAATTGCCCCCCATGCGGAGACCGCCATGACGAGGACCATCTTTAGAGAAACGGAGCTATCAAACCATTTTGAACCTTGGCAAGTGTCCCCATTCTTCGTATTGCTTGCTTCTGACGAATTGCAACGGTTTGCAGGTGGCAAGGCAGTCAATGGTCAACTCTTTGAAGTTGGTGGTGGTTGGTTCGCGAAGACCAGATTCCAGAGAAGTTCAGGTTACGTGGCCTCTGGTGGTGACACCGTCATCACACCGGAGATCATTAGGGATAATTGGTCTAAAGTGGTCGATTTCTCGAAACCTCAATATCCGAGCTCCTTTGCACAGTCTTCTGCACTGATCCTGCAAGCTGTGCAATCGGCATCAAAACCGGTCGCCACCTCCCATGGCTCCGAAGAGGCCCAAGGTGTTTTTGTCTACACGGATAGGGATAGCATCATTTACAACCTCGGGTTGGGCGCAAAGTGCACGGAAACTCAATACGTTTATGAAAACGATCCAAGTTTCCAAGTGTTGCCCTCCTTCGCAGTGATTCCGTTCATTCGCGACATGAGTGGTCTGGATTTTGGTCAATTGGTGGAAAACTACAACTACGCCAAATTGTTGCATGGTGAACAGTATTTCAAATTGGCTCAACACCAGATGGCCACGAAGGGGTCCCTCAGGACCGTGGTGAAACCTTTGCAAATTCTCGACAAGGGTGGGAAAGGTGCAGTCGTTGTTGGCAGGTCCGAAACTTACTGCGCAAAGACCAACCGATTGGTGGCGATCAACGAAGGTACTTTCTTCATTAGAGGAGCAAGTGCGAAGAATCGCTCTTTTGCCCCAAGGGCGAAATTCGCCACTATGAATTTTAAAACCCCGACTCAACAAGAGCCAGATGCAGAACTGGACTGCCCCACAAACAAGGATCAAGCTGCGTTGTACAGGCTCTCGGGCGATTACAACCCTCTGCATATCGACCCCAAGGTCGCCAAAGCCGTTGGGTTCCGTCGCCCCATCTTGCATGGCTTGTGCACCCTGGGTGTCACCGCCAAGGCATTGTACGAAAAATTTGGTGCCTTCAGTGAATTGAAGCTCAGATTTACCTCTCCGGTTTTCCCCGGTGACCGTTTGAGAGTTAGGGCTTGGAAACAAAATGATGGTACAGTGATCTTCCAAACTATTGACGTGACGCGAAACGTTGTGGTTTTGGACAACGCTGCTATCAAATTGATCGGTTCCGGCTCCAAGTTTTGATTTATCTGTATACTTCTCTCTATTTTTTTTCTGTTCTATGTTAACGCATTTTCAAACGTATTCTTAATGATATACTGCTGTTGGGTGTGATGTTCCCTTTCCCGGTAGTGGTTTAACTTAAAGGCACCCTGTTACCGGAGGCCGATGGATTATTGTCAAAGTGATTGATTGCGTATTTAGATGTTTATTTATGGATGATGCCCTCGGGGGCTCGGGTTCAAACTGGTAGCCGCTAAGTTTCATTGAATATACAGACGAAATTTTCAGTGTGTTTTGACCATATGGTGGACCATTCCCTTTAATTATCTAAAGGTGTGAGTGCGGCAAAATCATTAGAAACCAAGGTACCCGCTTGGTTCACGATTGGTTCAAAACGTTTTGATATTCGCAATTCACTATTGCGTTGATCGTAATAATATTATCCACCAACTATACACAATAAATAGAAAATGTAGTTCATCGTTTTTGTAGTCTTTTGAACCATCTCGAAGACACCTGAAGCTTAGTTAATCCTGTCCTCAGGTGGAATTTCCTTCTTCCAGTGAGGCCCAAAGTAAGGGATCTTCTGGTAAAAAGTCACCTGGAACTTGGGCCAAGCCTCCGTGAAGACGAACACACCAGCCCACCATGCACCACCCCAGATTAGAAGGTCAGGAGCATAGCTCAAAAAGTTGGATGGAGTAATTCTACCGAAATGTGGGGAAGACTTGCCGACTAGTCTAGTAATGTACTGAAAATCAGGAACAGTTAGTAAGAAATATCATTCCGAACAACTATGCAATCTTCAACTCAACTTACAGAAACCATATTAATGTCTGTTGTTCAATTAGATATACCGGAACCCGCGCTTTGTCCTTGATAAGTAGACTTCTAAGGATTTATGCAAGTTAGAGCTAGTATGAAAATCGTCGAGGACGTTCTAAAAAATGTTTCGTAATTGGTTGGAAATCACGTGAAATATGGATATCCTTATTAGCAACTATTTTAAACTACAAACCCATTAGAATATTTTATACTTGTTATGAAGCAGTGTCTTCTGTATAATTAATGGTTCTTGACTGATTATTGGCTTTATTTCAACATTTGTTGTTTTTGTTTTTGTTTTTTTTGAGAAAAAGTCCGAAACGTAAATCGCCGGCTGATCCTCACTGCCTTGTTGTCAAGATAACGAGGGCAGGGCCATAATACTGTCGTATATGGATGGATAAGCTGACGAGATACTCTCTAGGGAGTTTGGTTTGGTAATCCCCTGAAGGTCAAAAAACTTATGGACGCAACTCCATTTGTGCCAAGTGAAATCGGCTTTTGGATTGCACTGACAATGAAGAGCATCTCGAAGCTCTGCATTTCGAGGACAGTCGTGATTGGGTTTATGATAGTACCCGGTGTTGGCAACAAAATGTATGCGCTCCGCTGGCGCCATGATGCTGATAGCCAAAGTGTGAACGGGGGCATCTCCCCATCTTTCGTAAAAGAACCCTCCTTTTTTATCCAAAAATTCAAAATAACTCTCGTAGACAGGGCTCCTAAAAAATTCCAGATTTCCAATTTCAAAGTTGGACCAGAAATGGCATAAATTATAGGAGTCGCCATCATCGTCTGTAACAAATCCCATGAGATTATCAGCAGCCACAGCTTCGGGGTTTTCTTTTAAAAATTGTTTGGTGGTATTCCATAATGAAGGGATCGTCCTTTGATCCTCTTGCAATGCCATGTTGAAGCCATACGTTTTGTTGTTTTCTCTCATATATTGAAATACATCGTACGAGATGTCACAGGCGAAATCAGTACCAGGTTCTATCCTCCAATAGTATTGGATGTGTCGCAGTTCAGGTAACTTGTAAAATAATCCAGAATTGAAACGACACATAAACCTGTAGGATTCGCTCCCGCCATACATAATTTTGTTATGTTCATATTCTTTTCTCGAAGAAGCAGCTTTCTCCTGGTCAATGTAATCGGGGTAAGACCATAACTCTTCCGATATTTTGATGAACCTTGTCCTGCCCGATACCAAATTCGTCACTGTTTCTTTGAACTCTTCCGTAAACATCTCATCATTCATAAACCACCAGTCATATTGATATCTCGAATTAAAACTCCGCTCAAACTTTTTAATGGTTTCGGCCATCCCATTCAACTCCGAATTTTTTACCAATGTTAAGATAACGTCGTTTCCCTTACTTTCGTCGTCGTACAATCTCATGGAGGACGAGTCCTCCGGTAAAGGAGATTGAACAGCTGAAGGCTTCTCCTCTTCCCTTCCAAAATCTACCGGTAGAAGGTGAGCATAATTATAACTCACCAGAAGAAAAGTGCATAGAGCCAAGGAAGCAATGGCAATCCTTTTATTTCGCGGCTTGGCGAGAAAACTGGCAAAATGAATCCGCATCAGCAGTCTCGATGAGCCAGTGGGTATACAGGCTATGGGATTTCCGCCGTAAATCGACTGCTTTATGTTTTTCGGAAGGCCATGATTTTCCAGCATCTAGGCCGATGCGAAAGCGATAGCCTTTTTTAACCCATTTCCCCGTGCAGCAATACTAACAACGAGGCGTGGGGCTGAGAGATTTCGATCTGCTCCGAAAAATAAACTTCTATTGACAAACATTGTTTGTACGAAGGCTGAGTATCTATTTTTTTTTTATTACAAACCGCGACCTCATGGTAGCACGTTCACCCAAAACCTCATCGTTTCTTTTTTTCCCTCTTGATCTTCGCACCTGTACTCAACAAGGTTCAGACCTTCATTGAGCCTGATGTCATATCTTTTGGTGCCCACTATCCTGGGTTCAAGTTCCTTGTCATCCTGTGCAGAATCTGTTTGTTGTTGATGGGCTTTTATTCTTTCTGAGTTCACCAGGAGACAAGAGGTTTCCAGCTTGCTACCGTCTACGTCCGCTATCAAAGTCAGGTATGTCTGAACAGGCTGTAAAGTGAAAGAATACATGTTTTCGTTTTGCGAGAGATCCTTGCCGTTAAACACGAATTCCACCCAGTTTTGGTTACAAGATGGCCTCGAACCCGATACAGGATTAGTGGCCTGCTGGTAAAGACTTTTTGAAGAGTAGATGCACACCTGATTAATCAGTTCGTAAGGTTTTCTCTCCATAGTGTATTCCAGTGAAGTGATCTCTTTCTCCTTGAGCATGGTCTTAACGATGTTGTATTTGAGAACTGTGGGTTGGTCCTCGGAGGGGGAGGACAATTTAGGTTTCTTTAATTGCTGATCTGATCTGTTGCTGGGCCCGAGCAAATAATCCTCAGACAACAGTGCCCTGTTGTAACCGTTGCCCAACCCTTCGAAGTGGTTAAAATCGTAATCACCTTTGTCATCCTCTTCAATGGCTTCCGAAGAATCTTCATTACCACCGTTGGCCAAGTACTGTTCATATTCAATCTTATCGTACTCCAATTTCACTTCACCTCGCTCACTGGCGTCCTGCAATTCGGGGAAAAACCTGTGCTGCATCAAGTAGTTGAAAAATTTAAGCAATTTCAGGGCGTCTTGATGGATCAAGGTGTTTTGGTCATTGAATACCAGCGCATTGCGGAATACAACGTGCACATCTATGATGTAATCATAAATTTTCGAATAATATCCTACTTCCAAACTCTGCTTGACGGTATCTAAAGCCATTGGTCTGTGTATCACTTCGTAGTATTCGGGCAATTCGTCCTTATCAACTAGCCCCATAAAGGGCTGCGCCACTGGAATGGTACTGTCTGCATCCTTGGGCGCAGGAGGATTCATTTCTTGCTCAATGTCCTTGTCCGTCGCATCGATGAGTTTTTGCAAATAGTTTAGCAGTCTCGTCTTCACGTTGTCTGTGATCAAATAGTTCCTAGTGACGTTCTTGGCCTTCAACACTTCATATTCGATGTACTGAACTACCTGCAAAGAGTTCTTAACAATCATACTATCCGGTTCATTGTAACTTAAACAATTCTTGTAAAGCAATTCAACATCCAAAAGGAAAGTATGAGGTCCATTGTGGTATTCGTAGTCTCTAGATTTGATTTCGTTGATTGAAATTGGTTGGTGGATCCTGTAGTAGTACTGGGGATGAAATTTTCTACTGGGTAGCTTAATGAAATCCTTGAAGATGTTTTTGTATGATTCCACCAAGTTGTCCAAGGTGAAGCTGATGAAAAGATTAAATTTGGGAATCGTCCATTCATCCAACTGCAATTCTGACTCAGGATACAACGATTGTGTATAATGCACTTCAGGCGGATTGCCTGTTCTTGGTTGCTTGCCGGGAACGTATTTCGAGGAGACAGGCACTTCCTCTTCCTCAGCAGTCTTCTTCTTCTTAGGTGGCATGGCAGACGCGGAGTGGGGGAAAGATCGTCAATTTACTGTCTGTTGATAGTATCTTATGTTTGACGAGAATCTTGATCAAAGTCATCTCTTGCTACTTTAATTTACGTGTATCACAATTAACGAGAACTAGTTTATACACTACTAAGTCATCTCTAGTACCTATAAGGTCACAGTGAGCTTCCCCGGTGGTTCGAGTTTAAGCTCCTGTTCTAATTGATCAAATACTATTTTATGCATTATCTTGAGCTGTTTCTTCATATCTTGTGACATGTATTTTTTGGTGTCCAACGATGCCCAGTTCCCACGAGCAGATTGATGTCCTTCGCCCCTCGCAGAATTGTTCTGAATTTCGCTACTTATCGACTTTATGTCACTTCCCTGAACCACAATACCGCTGTTGCTTATCATTGATATATCTATCAGTTTGTCGTTTGTGTTAGCCACAATTTCTTTCAAATGGGCCTCTCTGGCAAGCGTTCGCTCTTCCTGTTCTCTCATCTGCCGTTTCATTTCATTGTTGTCTTGCTCATTATATGCACCGTAACCATTCTGCTGACCCGCTAAGAGGGCCTCGTTCTCATCCACATCACCACTGTCACAGCAACTGAATATAACTCCCATGCCAAGGTGAACCAGCAACTAGAAACGGTGGAGCCGTTAGCGATAGGGATTTGATGTATTGTATTAATTCAACATTGCATTTGTTTCCTATGGGCTGGCTTCTTGTACGGGGCAGATTTTTTGGAAGAAACCAAATTGTGAAAAAATTTTAATGATATTTATATCTAGATATAATGGCGATGACGAGCAGGCTACTCATCAGTCCATTAACGATGTGGAGAAGCCAGGGTTTCAGAAGGATCCACACCACTGCTAAAAGAGGCGACTTCTTCTCCTGGTTCAAATCGAAGAAAGATGAAGTCAAAGAGACCAAGGATGTGATCAAACAGATTGAGGCCGGTAAAACAGTAACAACTGATAACAAGAACAAGACAAAATTGGAACTAATACCATCAAATTTTATTGGTGAAGAAATTGAAACGGTTCATAAGAGGGTCCAGGATGACCGTGTTAACTCCGTGGCATTTAACAGGTGGTTATCGCGAAGCAAAGTAGCCACTGAGCAACAACTGGATGCAGCCTTGCAAGAGTCATTGCAAACTGCAACGAACGACGCCACTGCATCTCTCACTGTCCCCTTTCAAGATCTGGTCACAAAATTCAAATTCACAAAATCACTGCAGGCTACAACCGGCTACATCGTCCCTGACTACACGATCACAATCGCCACCACACCGTTGGAGTTTAAAGATTATTTTGTCAAGGAGATTTTGTCTGGGAAACTCGCCAAATTCAAAGAATCTGAACCTAATGCCATTGATCTTTCGAACAAGGACTACGGTTCTCCCAATGTTCACATTGTAGCTGATATCAGCACCAGAAAGCAGAAAAGGAAATTCGGCAAGATCATTGCACAGGTTCATGCCCTGGAACATGAAAACTTCAGAAGACTTGTGGAGGAAGTCAAAAGAGAGTAATTGCTAAACAAAAGCGTTTTGTTCTTGTATATATTAGTAGATGTTTGTCATTACAATAAAAAATTGATAAGCTCATCATCCATTTCCTCGCATACTAGTAAAATTGATTGGAAGATGCTATTTTGTCGGGCGGGGGCGGTTAATTAATTTTCCGATATACGAAAGGTTCCATTTTTTCCCAACTTTGTTTTTGTGACACTTTCGTCTCGAGAAAATAGGATAACTACAATATGGGTTGGAGCTATAAATCCAGATAAATGTATAGCTAAACAGAATTTCAAAATGTTCTTTGTGACAGTGCTATCAAGAGCGATGGTTTTGATTTACTGGATCAGTGCCATATGCTCCTTAGTCATTAGTGTTGGAGCTAAGTCATTGAGCCGCCAAGATCCCGAGGGGTGTCCCAAGCTAAACTTGGTCCAATTGCCTCCGATTTTGAACGGATGCGTACGGAAAAATGGTTATACCCCTTTGTGACGTGAGATGCGTTGGAAAGTTTTCGTTTTACTAACAGCCCCTTATAGCATGATCAAAGTGGGTTAGAGAAATGCGTCGGAAAGAGTTTTGACAGTCAATACAGCTTTTGCCGTACTTGCCTAATTGTCAATGAGAAGAACTTGGACGACTCCAATAACTGTCTATGTGTACAATGTGCCATGAAAGCACTAGCATCTGATTGTCATGCGCAACACTGTGCCGGTGGTGCTGGTGGCAGGATCAAGAGTAGTAAGGAGCCAGGTTTTATCAACCAAGTCATTCGTGGGTTTGACACTGACATTGTTACCCATTTTGAATTTGACTCTGCCGTGACTGACTCAGAGGTCAATTACTTTGCGGATGCCAGCGGTAAAGTGTATCGTAACCTATTGGCAAAAGAAAAGAGAGGGTTAGTGCACTCCATTGTGGAAGAATTGAAACAATCTGGTGCGCAAGTTAATGGAAACGTGAAACCCTTCGGGTTTTTGAAGAAAAAGAAGACTTCATTTCCCTTGTTGTCGCCAACTCCAGTACCGACTTCACCGCCGTCTACAACTTCGCCGCGATGGCCTCCAAAAGGTTACCCCGTGCCTAAGGATGAAGATGACGATGCCGAAGAGGATGATGCCGGCAAATGGAAGAAGCCAAGCACCAATCATCCACTGGTGTACACCAAGACTGAACTCTACACAACTTATACTCCCAAGAAGAAAACTTTGACCAAATGGAACCCAAAAATTATCAGTAAGACCATTGTCATTGATCAGTGCAGTGATAAAAGAACTACTACAACAGTGGTGGCCACCGAGACTGACACGGAGTACGAAACAATATATAAACCAATCTACAAGATTAAGACCACCACTGAACATGATACTGTGTGGTTGGGCACCACTACGAAGTTCAAGCACGCAGTTGAGACGGAGACAGAGACTGATTACCAACTGATCACGAAGACTAAATACAGGAATGACATCACGACCGAGACCGAGACCGAAGTGGAGGAAACCACTAAATATATCAAAGTGGGCAAAATCACGGAAACCGATTGGAAAGTGAAATGGAAGACGCAAACTATAACCGCTGGAGTACCTAGTACAACGACTGCTACTGCCACTGCTACTGCTACCAAGACCACGACACAGATATCAATAATTACAAATCATGATAGAACGCGTACCAAGGTAAGGACAAAGACCATGACAAGGACCAAAAAAATTTGGAATCCAAGGTACACGACTACTGAACGTCTAAGCCTAAGTTTTGGTGCCCTGGGGTTTGATGAGGATGCACAGGATAGGGAAGATAGGTTTGGCATGTTCAGAGTTGACGACGATCCTGCTCCCCTATTAGCGTCCAAAAGGGTTATTAAGGTTCATCACGGTAACAGCTCCAATTACTCTACTTCCACAATTGTTGTTCCATCACCGTCAGGCTCCTTTGTACAATCACAAAGCACAGGCTCTAGTGGTATCATAATTGGTGTATCGGCCGCTCCTCAAGCTGCAACAGCAATGCTTGTGTATACAACGTTAGCCGTATCCTTGGCCACTTCCATGATGTTAGCTTTCTCCTATCATACAAACATTTCACTCGGAGATGGATCTGACGAGAGTGTTGAACATCCGTCCTCAGATGATGAGAATAACGATTGGTCAGATGCAGAAGATGTGCAATTGACCGACAGTGAAGTCCAATCCTTGGCTGTTGAGATCCCCCATAGTGGGTTGGTACCCGAAGAGATAGCCCAAAAATTGGGTGAAGAAAACTCGATCAATCTCTTAATGGATTGATTAACAATATGTAATTCTAATTGCTAAAATATTTGTGCTTTAAATATGTTCCATTAGCCATTTACAAACACGTTCGCCTGTTGAATTTCAGAGATAAGCTATGACCGCGTGCTATATTACGATACCAAGTAGCTTCTCTATTTATGTGAGATCCTTTGCATGAGACCCGAAAGGTGAATAACGTCTTTTGATTATCTTTTACTTGTTTCTTATGCCAGACGAGTCAAGAGGAAGCTTAGAAAATAAAATAAGTGCAAATACTGCAAGTTTACCAGGACAATTGTAGACCGAAGAATATGTTAACGTTTTGTTTCTCATTTGATTAAATTTTTATGACGCGCCGGAGCAAGACATTTTGTAGCTTTAAATGTATTGGGTTGAAAGGCAACTTCAAAACGAGAAAGGGCTCCACAGCATGTTTAATTCAGTACCTCTATGCAAAGAGTTATACGGGATTCTTTGTGATAGGTATAAGGGCAATGCTTGCCGGTTAACTTTTTCCCCTGACCAAGCTGATGTGGTCACAAAGTTCTTTGTTTCAGAGGTTGAAAATAACGTCGAAATCGTTTGCTTCAAGAGTACATACTTATTAATCTTCAAAGAAGCGCATGATTATTTCAAAAAGTATCAGTTTTTGAGTGGTATGTTTTAGTTTAAAGTTTCTGAAAACAATGAAAATATTGTACTAACCATTCGTATTACCCCAGCCAGTCCGAAAACTTGGGAAACGTATTATTCATCCCTAGGATATCTGTTAACAACTCCAGAAAACAAAACAAACTTCAACGTCCATTTTGATACATTTTTAAATCTTCTCAGTGAAGATAACCCCGAATTACTTGTTAAGGAGTTAGAAGTAATCCAAAAACTTTTAACGTCTTCAAACAATCGTCTGAATAAATCTTCATCTCTTTGGCAATTATATAGAAAGCTTTACACACTTTCGTTGAAATTCAAAATAGGCTCTGAACATGACTACGTTTCTACTTTTGTGGGTTCAGGAGGTATGCACCTTTCAAATTATTACTGTTGGAATACTGCGAGATGGTTTTTCGATACCTTGCCTATTTCTCACAAAGAAGCAATGATTGAGCGAACCAAAAATTTTTGTTTTAGAAGTTTTAAAGACTCCTCGTCATGGGATGCGTTGACTTACATGGTGTGCCAGTCTAAAAGAAAGCTTGACTACAATTTCAAGGATTTTCTCCGTCTACAGGATGTTGTAAATTTATCGAAGAAATTAAACACTCAGGAATTTGTCAATTCACACATTGAAGATATTTTTGCAGACATCGTACGGCTCATCGACTCATTTACTGTAGGAGAATGGCCCCCTTTTCTTTGTTGTCTCGCGATCGCATCAAACTTTCCTGAGTTATATACTGCAGATTTGATCACTAAATGGAAATCGAACGTGAGGATGTTCGAACAAAAATATGGACTGGCGCAAAGCATCCGTAACAACCCAATAGCCTCTCAAGAATACGTGGATGACATCTTAGTCCGTAGCGTTTCCATACACATAGGATACAAAAAAAGATTCCTTGCGATTCCTGTCTCTAGATACAAGAAATAAAAAGCTAGTACGTTTTCCCTTTCATAAGTTTTCTTTTTTTGGATTCTAGTTTTAAATATATATATATTATATTATATCTCATTTGTATCGGAGCATTCGACTTCCAGAATATTTTCATTCATAGCCTATATCAATAAAAAAAATTTCCTTTTCCCAAACAGCCATTCTTATTTTAACCCGGAACTCGAAGGAGTCGATGAAAGTTCACGTTTTTTGAAGGCAGGGATAACGAATTTTTCAGTGAACTTTTGTCCCGGCAGTATAGGTGCTAACCCCAAAATAATCCTGATCTGATCTTCGTAACTAACGTTGTTAGGGATGTGCTTGTATATGTAGTAGTTTAATTCCTCATCTTGGGCAGCTGTTCTAAAAAGCTTGGGATAAAACTCCACACCGTCTTCGAGTCTTTTCTTGGCCAATTCCCTTTGTTGGTCCTCAATCTTCAGCTTTTCCCTAGTAGCAGTGTCGTGATCACGACATGCTAGAGCATCTGTAACTTTCTTCCACAGTCTTCTAGACTCATATTCACCTTGTTCACTCAAAGGGCGCACCTTGGGCCTTCTGGGGGAATCTTTATGCGTGTCAAAGAGCACTTGCTTGGCACTTTGCTTTTCCTTCATATCTCTTATGTACATGATGTCATTCCACTTACCTGAAATCTCATAGTATTCAGTTCCGCGGTAATCCTTGATGATTCCGTAGATTGCATCATAGGTTCCTGAAATGAAGCCCTTAGTTTTGAACTCGACATCGACTTGATAGCTTTTAGACTTGATGATCAGGTGATCGCCCATTTCCAGCCTCATCTTACCAAACAAGATACCCCTGGCATACATGTTTGGTTGGGTCAGAACGTACTTTTCAGGTTTACCGTTTTCATCCACAAGGTCCGAAAACTGCAAGACGGACTCACCCTCCATGATAGCTGCAGTCGAATTTCCCAAAAATCTAGACTTTGGTATGCAAGTCCCATCGATCCTTATTCCGGATTCCGGGATCATGTAAAAATAACACGATTCCGGAGGGTGGTGTCTAACTTGCTCAGATATGTAGAACGCCTGTTGTCTGTTGGGTAGATCCCAATAGCAAGTGAAATGCTCGCCCAAAACAGGGTTCAATGGTTTTTTTACAGCCTTAGGAGCAATGTGCCATCCGGAAAGATACCATTTGACTACCTTAACAAACCTAGACAACTCGTTAGGATCATCCTTGGCATCTAGTAGGATATCTGGGAATTGCAACTGGTTGGTAATTCTTTCTAACATCGATTTCTTCTCCAAAATGAAGGTGGGAAGAGTAATTCTTGACAAATCAGAGCCAGGTTTCAACTGCGATATGATATTGAGCAATATACTTTGCCCAGATTCATCCGTTTCGTCCATATCATCTGTATTCAAAGAATCACTACCAGATGAGCTATTGGACTCTGGAATGTCCTTCGAAGAAGGAGAAGAGTCGCTACGATGGTGGTGGCTTTTGGACATCAACTTGTTCAAAGGCATTGTCTCAATAACAGTATATATCCAATTCTATCCCACTCACGTTATCAGACTGGTTATCCCTTCGAACACTAGAACCTTCGTCGCTTATTACCCGTAGAAAATTTGCAAGCTCTATAACGGAAGTACACTGGTTATTCTTCTCCGAAAGTGCTCGTAGTTGTAATGCAGCGACGTCTTTCGTCGAGCAAATATTCTCGTGCAACCGAAGAAATACAGGAGATCCCCTTTTTCCAAACGCAAAATGCTGTCCGAAAGTCGGCTGAAGTCTTTTTAACCGGTAGCCGGACATATCGAGTTTTAAGTGAGGAAATCTATCTTTACCGGGAAGCTGACTAGCTTCCTGTTTAGTACTGATTGACTGCGTTGGGAACGGTTTGTTATCTTTGGGAACCTGATCCTTTTAACCCGGTTCCTATTACACAAAAAAGAAAAAATCTTCATATTTTCTCTATGAGAAATTGTTTAATTATAATATGTTGTATTATGAAATATTAGGAATTCTTTAGACTATGCTTGTGTAGCCTCGGCAATAGAAGATCCCGAAGGAGCCTCTCCCTTAGCTCTCTTGGAGAATTCGGCGGATTTGTCCTGTTTCCTCCGCTTGCTTTTCTTTTTAACCGGTCTAGCTTCCCCGGGCTCGTAAACCTCACTAGGCAAATCGTATTGTTTGACATATTTGATCACCAGCGAGTAAATGTTGGAGTTTTGGTACTCCTCATTGAAATTACGACACAGGTTAAAGAATTCGTTGCAGGGCACGTGAATGTCGATCTTTTCCTTCTTTTCCTCGACGTTTACGTCCAATCCAATGTACATGGTAGTGATGTAGCATTTCGGTTTATTTTTGACCGAGTCAGTGTCCTTGTTTTCCTCAGTGACGCGTTCATATTTGTTCAACTGTTCCTCCATCTTGAAAGATCCGTAACTGTCCATTATTTCTCTGCTCTCACTATCGGTGGAATAGGTGAATGCGGCTTCAAATGGTTTCGTGTAAGGATGCGCTAGCTTGATGCCTGCCAGAGCCTCCAGCTTCAATACTAAAAGTCTTATTTTACTCTCCACCATTCCGCTCCATTTCAAATGCTCCTCGTCTGTGCCTCTGGTGGATGCCATGACCGTTAGATAAAATTTGTATTTGTAGAAAAATTTATGCTTGTGGAAAAGACCGCTCCATGCCTCTTTGCTGGAGAAGATGTTGTTAGTGATCTGAATCCCGCCTTCCAACTCCTGCAAAAGGACTTTTTTGGTGGATTCGGTAATGTTATGCGTGGCGCACATGGAGGGGTATGCTGGTGTGATGACTGGCATTCTATGCGATCTGTCCTGCGCATATATCTTTGGGTTCCACACTCGCACTTGCAAAGGTCCATCCTCAATAGGTTTTAAAACGACCGGCTGTGGCCACTTCCACTCAGACAATATTTTGAAAAACCTGTTCAGGATGACTGCACTGCATGCATTTGGGTAAAGCTGACAGATACGTGCCACCAACATGGCCCAGGCAACACCACCGGGGAATCCAAAGACATTCGCATAGATGGCTCTTCGATTGGCCCACAGCTTGATGGCTCTCAAAGCTATTCTGAAGACGATCGGCTTGGGCACGAGCTCCAAAATCTCATCAGTGACTCTAGTCCCGTTCAACGCTCTCAGATCCTTTTCATCCAAATTTCTTAGCAGGTTCTTGTCGCTTAAAGTTAACGACTGGGGAACCTGAGCAAGATCTAACCGTGCGCATAACAAGTCGATGGAAATGCCACTGAATTTGATCTTGATAATGGGTACAAAGGCATCTGGCACAGGTGCAATTTCTTCTAGTTCTGGTCGTAATCTCAGCAACCCGTCAAACACCGTAAAAAAATCCTCCCTCATGACATGCTTAGGGACCACCACTAAAGTATCGATATCACTACCAGGACCATGAACACCCAATCTATAAGAACCAAATGTGAAGATTTTACCACCGGCATCCTTAGCCATTCCATCAGACATATTTTTCCTCTTCGAAACGCGATACACAAACTCATGGGCTAAATCTTGCAGGACCTTGAGTATTTTCACCCTACTAGCCGTCGCCTGCTCACTCTCGAAGGAACCTTCTTTCTTAAGTTCTTGGATTAACTCGTCATTTAACTTATTCTCTGCCGCTGTTGGGCCCGCTGTGGACACTGGACCCGTTATACCATAAATCTTTTGATAATTCATGCCCAAGTATATTCTCTTTACAATAAATAAGAACAATTATGCAAGCTTACCTCAACGTCAGTATTTCGGACGGCACAAAAATGGAATAAACTGCCGAAAGTCCTTATGTGACCACAACAAAAGATCTGAAGAGAAAACAGCAGTTTTCGAACTTCAGGGATCAGATGTTTTCAGAGAATAAACGGGGCAAAGTTCCAATGCAGCTTGTCTACCAACAGCTTCTCCTTGAAATTATGCAATTTTTTGCACTCATCAAACATACTCTTTTTCCGTTTCGTAGTCCAGTGCCAAGCTTTTCCTTCCTAAAGGCGGGTAAGTTTTTTTCAAAAGGGGGGTCCTCGGTGGCGCATCTAATTCGAAAAGTAGATGAGATATTGAAAAGTCGATCCTTCAACAATAGTTAAGCTCGAGACTGACAAGGATCGAAAAACCATTATAAACCATGGATGAGCATTTGATTTCTACGATCAACAAATTGCAGGACGCTCTGGCCCCTCTGGGCGGTGGCTCCCAATCTCCAATCGATTTGCCGCAGATTACAGTGGTTGGTTCCCAATCTAGTGGTAAATCCTCTGTACTCGAAAATATTGTTGGTAGAGATTTCTTACCCAGAGGTACTGGTATCGTT
Source organism: Zygosaccharomyces kombuchaensis (assembly GCA_003705955.2). NCBI lineage: Eukaryota > Fungi > Ascomycota > Saccharomycetes > Saccharomycetales > Saccharomycetaceae > Zygosaccharomyces > Zygosaccharomyces kombuchaensis. Next base: position 70,332 of record PPJZ02000051.1, read on the forward strand.
ACTAGAAGACCTTTGGTTTTGCAATTGATCAATAGAAGGCAGAAGAAAGATGCTACTAAGCACAATGTAAACTCTGCTACTAAAGATTTGACTGACTTAAAAATCCATGACGAACCAAAGAGGATAGATACTGGTGGTCAATCGGAAGACAATACAGGGGAATGGGGTGAGTTTCTACATTTGCCTGGTAAGAAGTTTTACAATTTCGACGAAATTAGACAAGAAATCGTCCGTGAGACTGATAAAGTTACTGGTGGCAACCTCGGTATATCTGCGAATCCGATCAATTTGAGGATTTATTCCCCCTATGTGCTCACTTTGACTTTGGTCGATTTGCCGGGTCTCACTAAAGTTCCTGTGGGTGATCAGCCCCCCGACATTGAAAGACAGATTAAAGACATGCTTTTAAAATACATTTCGAAACCAAATGCTATCATCTTGTCTGTGAATGCCGCCAACACAGATTTGGCTAACAGTGATGGGTTGAAACTGGCTAGAGAAGTGGATCCCGAGGGAACGAGGACGATTGGTGTTTTGACCAAGGTGGATCTGATGGATCAAGGTACTGACGTGATCGATATTTTGGCAGGGAGAATTATTCCTTTGAGATATGGTTACATCCCTGTGATTAACAGGGGACAGAAGGATATAGAAAAGAAAAAGACCATCAGGGAAGCTTTGGCCGATGAAAAGGCATATTTCGAAGGTCACGCATCTTACAGTTCTAAAGCCCACTACTGTGGTACACCTTATTTGGCTAAAAAGTTAAACTCGATCTTGTTGCATCACATTAGACAAACTTTGCCCGATATTAAAGCGAAGATCGAAACTACCTTGAAAAAATATCAAAACGAGTTGTACAACTTGGGCCCAGAAACTATGGACTCTTCCAGTTCAGTGGTCTTGAGTACAATCACTGATTTCTCTAACGAGTATGCCGGAATTCTAAATGGTGAAGCCAGGGAACTATCAAGTCAAGAATTGTCTGGTGGTGCGAGAGTATCTTTCGTTTTCCACGAAGTTTTCAAGAATGGTATCGATGCTTTGGATCCATTTGATCAAATCAAAGATTCGGACATTAGAACCATCATGTACAATAGTTCTGGTTCTGCCCCCTCCTTGTTTGTCGGCACCGAAGCATTTGAAGTTTTGGTCAAGCAGCAGATCAAAAGATTTGAAGATCCAGCACTGCGTTTGGTTGGCTTAATCTTTGACGAACTGGTGCGTATGTTGAAGCAGATCATTTCTCAACCGAAATATTCTAGATATCCATCTTTGAGAGAAGCCATCTCTAACCAATTTGTCGAATTCTTGAAGGAGGCTACCATTCCTACCAATAACTTTGTGGTTGATATTATAACTGCCGAACAAACTTACATTAATACAGCTCATCCGGATTTGTTAAAAGGCTCGCAAGCAATGGCTATGGTAGAGGAAAAACTGCATCCGCGTCAAGTCGCAATAGACCCCAAAACTGGCAAACCGCTGCCACCAAGTCAGTCATCTTCTGTTAAGCAACAAATTACTTTTGAAGAGAAATCAGGTTTTTTTGGTGGATTCTTTTCCACTAAGAACAAGAAGAAACTTGCTGCCTTGGAATCTCCGCCTCCAGTATTGAAAGCCACCGGCCAAATGACCGAAAGGGAGACTATGGAGACTGAAGTCATCAAACTGTTGATCAGTAGTTACTTCGGCATCGTGAAGAGAACTGTTGCCGATATCATTCCAAAGGCTTTGATGTTAAAGTTGATCATCAAGAGTAAGACTGATATCCAAAAGGTCCTTCTGGAAAAACTTTACGGAAACCAAGATATCGAAGAATTGACGAAGGAAAACGACGTCACAATTCAAAGAAGAAAAGAATGTAAGAAGATGGTTGAGATTTTAAGACATGCAAGTGATATAGTTTCTTCTGTCTAAGGGAAGTAGTAGTAATTCATATTGCTTTACAATTAGCCGATTTATGAGCATTCATTGTCTCTTCACATCTGGTTATTATTATCTTTGGATAACGTTCGTAAAGTATTTATCAGGAAATAAATAATAAAGTTGAGCCGTAAAATAGGTTCCAACTGCACAGAAAGATACATAACATATAGATACTAAAGTTTCTTCGCGGTTATTGTTCGAGGATATACCCTCTAAGGTGGTGGTTAGTCTGCAAAACAGTCGTCGCCCTACTAAGCTATCGGAAACTAACACGCACACCTTCACCTGGTGAAGAAATTATATTATAGTTTACACTTGCACGTGAACTAAGCACATAAACTTTTTGATTATATATATTTTTATTTTATTAATTGAATAACTGTAATAAATAAATACGTTTTTAATATATAGTATAAAGTTTACTTAAAGCATTTTATTTAAATATCCAAATATATATGTTGTAAATGGTTTCCGAAGTTAAAAATTGTGTTGAAATAAAAGAAAACTCTTGAAAAAGTTGTTGCTTAGGACGAATAACACGTGAATGGCAGGACTGGGAAGTAGTTACTTTACTGTTAAATCTGTTATTTTCTCGTTTTCTTGCTTATGCTTTTCTCCCAGCTTTAAAGTTAGTTCCGTCGTTGATCAACAGCCTAAGGGGCAATCAATGAGTTTATGCCATTCCTTTCTGTCATGATTTAGACTTCAAATTATTTGAATTTTTTACAGATTTTGTAATAGATTATACCTAGACCTACCACACTCTAATGTGCAGCAGCCCTTTGTTTCCAATTTTCTGAATTTTGTTATATGAGTTTAGGCAAGCTCAATGCAACAATAGAATGTTTGATTTGCTCTCGAGAAGAGTAGTGAGAAATGGCATCTACCTACTTAGCTGTTTAAAGAGCAGCATTTCTTATGATTACTGTAATACATTTTGTGCAGCCTTATTAACTCGCCTGGGGGCTTCTCAAATGCAGAAATTCTCACCAAAATATATTCTATATTTTTTACTTATTTTTTACCGATATACAGTTATTCAGGTAAAATTTCTGTTTGTCGAATAAACATTAAAAGTTTAGGTGCTTAGTATTTTCGTCTTCTCAAGACTTTTCAAGTAAAATTTGAACCCAAAGGTCTTGTAAGTTCGAAGAAAACAAGGAAAACTCCACATTCGTTAGCTTCAAATCAATTAAATGGAGGGATCGCGCATCGCAGCCGCTTATAGTATATGATGGATGTAACATGCATATAGACTTGGACACTCACAATACCACGTGACATTGATCTCCACTGTTTAATGTGGTTTATGAATTCGATCAAGAATCCGAAAAGTTTCACCAACACGCAAGCAATTATATAAGCTTCGGAAGTTTGTTTATTTCATCGATTCCGAATACTTCTCTCAGCGGTACGCAGTCTTCTCACATTGATTTAAAAATTAGCTAGAAATCAGGATGGCTACTAACGTTACATGGCACCCCAACCTAACGTATCAAGAGCGTAAAACACTAAGAAAGCAGGATGGATGCACCGTCTGGTTAACTGGTCTGAGTGCTTCAGGTAAGAGCACTATAGCTTGTGCGCTTGAGCAACTGCTCTTGCAGAAACATTTGGCTGCATACAGATTGGACGGCGACAATATTAGGTTCGGCCTTAACAAAGACCTAGGCTTTTCTGAGAAAGATAGAAATGAAAATATCAGAAGAATCAGTGAAGTATCCAAGCTTTTCGCAGATTCTTGTACAATTAGTCTAACGTCGTTTATTTCACCATACAGGGCTGACAGGGAGAAAGCCCGTGAATTACACAAGGAGAGTGGATTGAAGTTCATTGAGGTGTTTGTAGATGTACCATTGGAGGTGGCGGAACAGAGGGATCCTAAAGGACTTTACAAAAAAGCTAGGGAAGGCGTCATCAAAGAGTTTACCGGAATATCTGCACCATATGAGGCGCCTGAGAATCCAGAGCTTCACTTGAGAACCGACCAAAAGAGTGTAGAGGAGTGTGCCACCATCATATTCGACTATCTCGTCACTCGAAACATCATCTTGAGCGCTTGAGCTCGTAATATGTAAGTGTTAGTGGTAGTAATACAAGATAGAAAGAAAGCTAGTTTTGCCTTTTCAAACTATTGAGACGGGCCTGTAACTCGTCGTCTGGATTATTATGCGTGTCTGTGGAACCTCCAACCGCCTCCGCCACGGGTTCCCTAGACTCTGCAACCGCGTTTTCAGAAACTGCACTTTGAGGGACGTTTTGCATTTGAGCGTTCAAATCGACTCCGATTTCGTCCAAAACTTTATTCACAATTTCGTCGGCCTCTTCATCCTCATCTATGCCATCTCCCATAACATTGTCCACAGCTTCGTCCATGAAATCTTGCCTTTGATCCATCAAATCGCTCTGCTTTTCGAACTCCATGGAGATATGTTGCAACTGTGGAAGATTCATAGATCTATTCATGCTCGATAACAAGACAGTTGCGTCCCTCATGGATCTGGTCATTTGATCACTGCTCCTTACAGCTTGGATCCTCAATGAGATGGCTTGGAGCTGCGTTTTCATGTTGTCGAACTTCTGAATATAACTCTTAGTCCTTACTAGATCTTTTGCCTGAACCTTTGCAGCAGTAACTTGCCCATTCTTGGCAGATTTTTTAATCTCGGCCACCAGCTTCTTCTCTTGCACTTCCAATTTCCTTTTTTCTCTGTCCAATTCCCGTTGGGTCCGCTCTAGCGCTCTTTGGTTCTATAATCGTCGTCAGTATATCATTTGCCTGTCTGATCTGTCATCTAACAACATACTTTTTTAAGCCGTTCCTGTGGAGTAAGGCTCTTGCCAAACATCCAACCAAACAAACTCATTGTGGTTGGATGATCCCTGATTCAACACTCTAGAATTTCAACTTCTCATGGTAAAGACCTGGCTGAAACTTCTGTCCCCCTTGAAAGCGCACGCTGCAAAATCCGGGTATTAAATTTTTTAACAAACTTTTTAGTTTTGAAATATACAAAAGTTCAGCGAAATCGATGCGAACCGTTCGTTAAAAAAGTGAATTTGTAGATCTCTAGCGATTCGAAGATGCTTTATGAGTTGGTTGGTATTGTTCGTGTGATGAATCCATTGGTTGCCAATGCGGAGGCCAAAGATTTGGCCACTACAGTGGGTAAACTGGTGATACAGAACAGAGGTGTGGTAAGGAAAATTGTTCCCATGGGTAACAGGCTGCTACCCAAAATCATCAAGAAAGATCAGGAGAGGCATTTCCAAGGTTTTCATTTCCTAATGATGTTCGATTCGTCGGCTGGTGTACAATCCGAGATTCTCAGGACGCTTAAGAACGATCCTCGAGTGATCAGGTCTTCTATAACTAAAGTGAGAATAGATAACGAATTGGATGTAGCGTCCTCCGTCGATAGGGCCACTGGTTACAACTCTCTTTTGGACAAAGTGAGTAAAAACTATGCGTAAGCCTTTCGAGGGGCAACTTGTATATATGATTAAGCATCATGGTTATGGTTTTGTAGAAGCCGCGCTGTTTGCTTGAGATTCTAAACTAGCCTTTGCGGTGGTGAATAAATTCACGATGAAATGAATCCCCCTCTGACTTGAGCACCCTGGGTATGGTATGAATCGACATTAATATTGTAAATCATAAATAAAACACAGGATATAGTTCCCAACCCCAAGGACAAGCTGGAGCTATTTATGCTTACATTTTTGGGACTGATTTATAAATAATATTAACAATATTAAGCAAAAAAAATTTAATTATCTAAAATAAAATAAAATTGTATATTCCTTCTCCTTGAGACCTATCCGAGTTGGGTAATCTCACATGAAATACCGAGGTAACCATCTCCATCAATTAAAACCCTCCCACATGTAACCGAACTGCGCGGCATTATCGTCTGCCAAGGCTCGCAGAGGCTTCTGTTCCACTGGATGGGTCGAAATCAAACTCGCCTCGCAAATACTCGGCCAAGGGCGCTCTTTCGGCAGAAAATTGAGCGGTTGTGCTTCATTTGCCCTTCTTGTCTAGGGGGTAATAAAGTCGGGGATGTCGACATGTGCAGCCAGAGTTTTCCAGCACTCCAGAGCGAATTGCACTTGTCAAATCCGCGGCACAATTCCCTTTGGAAACCAGACCAGTAAAAATAGTTCAACACATAGTACAAATTTCCGTAGCCACGCACGCCAGCTCAAAGATCAACTAGATAAAAAATAAAGATACAAAAGGAAGAGAAGGAAAAAAAAAAATAA
>PPJZ02000052.1:0-73801 GCA_003705955.2 Zygosaccharomyces kombuchaensis
CTTAGCATAAGAGTGTAATTAATAGATGTAAAAGGGGGGGGGGGGGGGGTAAAGGGGGTTAAAAAAAAAAAATTAATAAAAAAAATTTTATGAAAAAAGAAAAAAAAATATATTTAAAAAAAATTATTTAAAAAAAAAAAAAAAAAGACTAATATCTTATCCACTCCAGCGGTTCGAAAGAAAAAGTCTCCTGTCTTTTTTTTTTTTTTTCTAGTTTGGATTTTCGTGGATTCTCTTGTAGAAGTTGGTTGGTTAGTCAGTTTTGATGACTTTGTTCATTCAAACATTGATGTTTTTTTTCTCTTAGTTGGTTCGTCCATTTTGTGGAAGTTTCCCGATACGGATATTTACATTTTACCTGTTTAAAATTCCCAAAGCCCTAACAAAAGCACAAGCCCTACTTAACAGACCTAGGGTTGCGTTGTTAGGGCTTCGATATTTCGTTAGGGCTTTGAAATTAAATTCTTTCCCTTTTCGGTTTTGCTGTCCGAGGTGACACAAAATAAAATAGTGCGCAGAGCTTACGGGAGAATCACTTGAACGCTTATAGGATTACTTGGAAATGACGATTTTAAATTCCGTGGTGGCAAAATTAGTTCCCGCTCAAGATGCACGCGGATGAATCACCGCTGGGTATGTGCGTTTGGTTGCTACGCTCCCCGGCCTTCGAGGTCATTGGCTCGGCAGTTTGTATGATCAAAACAATTTGTAGGACCGCTTGTGGGCAGAGGGAAAGTAAAAAAGTAGTCACCAGGTCGTTTACGTGTGGGTTCGTACACTTTAGTTACACAGTCTTAAAAGTCAAACAATATTAAAAAAGATGGGCTGAATTTTTTTTTTTTTTTTTTTTTTTTTTTTTTCGTTTTATGCGCTTTGCTTTCCAGGCACTTAGTTGAATAACCTTAATGCTGCCACAGGAGTGTAAAGCCTTTTTTTTTTATTTCCATTTCTTTCATTTCCTTTTTTTTTTTTTTTTTTTTTTTTTTTTTCGTTTTATGCGCTATGCTTTCCAGGCACTTAGTTGAATAACCGTAATGCTGCCACAGGAGTGTAAAGCCTTTATATTTTATTTCCATTTCATTCATCTCTTTTTTTTTTTTTCATCATGAGGTGACTTAACCACTGAAAAAATGTATGCCCGAGAGCCGAAATTTCAACTAATCATCTACCACTAACAAGTTCCCACGCCTTGCTTACCTCACAAAACTTAGACCACAGCCAATCCAAGACCCTCTTTTATGTTTGCCAGGTCATCCAAATTGGTCTCCAGTAACGGGACGTTGCTTCGTTGCGGGTCGCTGCAACTGCAGCTTCGTGCACAGATGCACAAACAGCATCTGTCTCCGACGCTGCTCAAAATGCACTCGGACCTGAAATTGGACGAATTGCTGGTGGATAACACTCCTGATTATGTCCGTCTGGTGCTACGTTCGCCAGTCTACGATGTCATCGAAGAGTCTCCCGTGAGTCATGCCGTGGGGCTTTCATCTCGTTTGAATACCAACGTCGAAATGAAAAGAGAGGACCTGCTTCCGGTGTTCTCTTTCAAGATCCGTGGTGCCTACAACATGATTGCCAAGCTGGATGAGTCTCAGAAGCATCAGGGTGTCATTGCCTGCTCTGCTGGCAACCACGCACAAGGTGTGGCCTTCGCGGCGAGGCACATGCACATCCCGGCTACCATCGTGATGCCTGTCTGCACGCCCTCCATCAAATACCAAAACGTGTCGAGGCTGGGTTCCCAAGTGGTTCTCTACGGTAACGATTTCGACGAAGCCAAGGCGGAATGCGCCAGACTTTCGGAGGAACGTGGCTTGACCAATATCCCTCCCTTTGACCACCCGTACGTGATTGCAGGTCAAGGTACCGTGGCGATGGAAATCTTGAGACAGGTTCATAATTTCAATAAAATTGGTGCCATCTTCGTCCCCGTTGGCGGCGGTGGGTTGATCGCCGGTGTCGGTGCCTACTTGAAGAGAATCGCACCCCACATCAAGGTTATCGGTGTGGAGACCTTTGATGCCCCCACGTTGAGCGCTTCGATGAAGGCTGGTAAGCGTGTGTTTTTGGATTCTGTTGGTTCGTTTGCAGACGGAACCTCCGTGCGCTTGATCGGTGAAGAGACTTTCAGGGTGTGCCAAGACGTGGTGGATGAGTTAGTGTTGGTAAATACCGATGAGATATGTGCAGCCATCAAGGACGTCTTTGAGGACACTAGAAGCATCGTAGAGCCATCTGGGGCCCTATCCGTTGCAGGTATGAAGAAATACGTCCTCCATAAGCATCCAGAAATTGATCATTCCAAGCATACTTACGTGCCCATCCTTTCCGGTGCCAATATGAATTTTGACCGGTTAAGATTTGTCTCTGAACGCGCAGTGCTTGGTGAGGGCAAAGAGGTGTTCTTGTTAGTCACCATTCCTGACGTGCCAGGTTCTTTCAAAAAACTGCAAAAAATCATCCATCCAAGATCTGTCACCGAATTCTCCTACCGCTACAACGAACACCGCCACGAATCCAGCAGCGAAGTTCCCAAGGCTTACATCTACACATCCTTTAGCGTGGTCGACCGTGAGAAGGAGATCAAGCAGGTCATGCAACAGATCCACAACTTGGGTTTTGAAGCAGTCGACATTTCAGAAAACGAAATGGCCAAGTCTCACGGTAGGTACCTGGTGGGCGGTGCATCCAAGGTACCCAACGAAAGGGTTATCTCCTTCGAATTTCCAGAAAGACCAGGCGCTCTAACCAAGTTTTTGGCCGGTCTCAGTGAGTCTTGGAACTTGACCTTGTTTCACTACAGAAACCACGGTGCCGATATTGGCAAAGTACTTGTGGGCATTTCGGTACCACCTAGGGAGAACTTGACTTTCCAAAAATTCCTCGACGACTTGGGATACAAGTATAGCGATGAAGCTGATAATGCAGTCTATCAGAAGCTGTTGAAATATTAGACAATTTGTATAGAGAGAGAGAGGGTTCTGCACTTTCACGTGTGGGGAGAGTTTAGTGTGTGTGTTTAGTTAGGTTCGAAAACTCGATGGACAACTTGTAAATCGTTCAAGACTCCGAAAACTAAGAAACGAAAACGATGCTTAGATCTCGCATCTTGCTACGTTCTTTCCACCACATATTCCAGCCGAAGGCTGTAGTAGACGATACCATCAAGGGAGTTCCCACACATGAACTTTTCCAGGCATTGGGATTTCTCAGACAATCTCAGAGTGGGCTGGTCCATTGGTTGCCCATGGGGTTGCGTTCGCTAAACAAAGTGAAGGCAATTGTACGTCGTAGAATGGACCAACAGGGTGATGCATTGGAAGTGTCATTGAGTAGTTTGTCCCCAAGGGCACTCTGGGAGAAGACCGATAGGTGGTCAGGGAAGGAGCTCTTCAAATTGAAAGACGCCAAGAGGGCAGAGTACTGCTTGACGCCAACCTGCGAAGAGGACATAACGACTTTGATGAATGCGTATATCACGAGTCATAAAGATATGCCCCTCACAGTGTATCAAATATCCAGAAAATACAGAGACGAGTTGAGACCTAGAGGTGGGTTACTACGTGGACGAGAATTTCTGATGAAGGATGCGTACTCGTTTGCGTCGGATGAAAAGGAAGCCTTGCAGGTTTTCCAAAAGATGAATACTGTGTACGACAAGATATTCCAAGATTTGAAGGTGCCCTTTGTGAGTGCCTGGGCCGACACGGGTGACATTGGCGGTGATTTGAGCAAAGAGTATCATTACTTGCATGAAGGCGGAGAGGATACGTTAATGACCTGCGACCATTGTCATGAGACCAGTAACGTGGAGAAGTGTGAGTCTTTCCCCGTGCAAGTCGGGCTTCATAGCGGCGAAGTCAGCGTGCAATATGCATTGTCTAAGGATCACAACACTTTGCTATGTTTCTACTACCCACAGAACAGGCAACTAAGTTGGAATATGGCTATGGATGTCGTGGAGGGCGACTTGGACGTTCAGTTAAAATATGCCGGAAATGACAAGGTCTTGGAGCTTTTCCAAGGGACTGAGGACGACGTCATGTTTTCTCGTATCCTGAGGGTGATGGATTGTAGGTTGAACTCCAGGTCGAACTTCCCTGATTTTCCGCTGAGGCAGTATCTGAAGAGCAATTTTGGCCAGTTGAACGAAGTGTCGATAGTAGCCGCCGAGCCAGGTGAAATATGTGGATCCTGTGAGGAAGGCCATTTGCAAGCGCATAACAGCATCGAAGTGGGTCACACGTTCCACTTGGGCACCAAGTACAGTGAGCCGCTGGGGGCCAAGTTCACGGACAGTCAGAACAACAGCAATGCAGTAGTACAGATGGGGTGTTACGGTATCGGCATCAGTAGGCTCGTCGGGGCCATTGCAGAGACCACAAGGGACGGTCAGGGGCTCAGGTGGCCCTCGACGGTGGCACCCTACTTGGTCAGCGTATGTGGTAAGAATGACGAGATGGTCAGCGAGACGGCGCAGGCCATTGGTTCGGAGGACGTTCTGGCGAGCTTCAACCCGAAATTGGGCCTCGGCGCAAGGATCAAGCTTTCCCATGCCATCGGAGTACCTCTTGCAGTCATCGTGGGCCCCAAGAACTGGCCCAAAGTCGAAATCGAGGTCAGGGGCAAGAGATGGAATTCTGACAGTTGGAGACACCGCTACGAGGATTGCAAGGACGCCTACGACTGGCAACTGGTCCAATCGACCCCCGAGAAGCACCTAGTCCCAGTGGAAAATCTAGCACATGTGATTGAGATCCTCCTGGCAGATCTCTGAAAAGCTGTTCGTTAAAACATTGTCTGTACATATTACACAAAGGTATAAGATAGAAACGCTCAAAAGATCTTACCTGTAACTTTGGCAACCACATGCAGCGCCACAACGGAGAAGATGAAGCCCACCGCCAAGAACAGCACCACTAGCGGATCCACTCTGAGCCCGTTGGCCTCGTCTGTGTAAACTTTCAGGATCGAATTGGAAGACCCACCGTGGCCAGCCTGTCTGGTGGAAGCAGGAGTCTGTTTCAACTGCTTCTCTTTAGCGTTCTGGGCCTGTCTTCTCTTTTGCAGCGTACGCTGGCCGCCTGGGGGAGTAGCAGTGGACATGACGGGTTCTCAATGAGGGGTGGAGAGTTCTTGTTTGCTTGAGACGTGTAGTGTAGCTTCTGTATATTACGTGTACCTCTACGTTAACTTTTCCAAAGCTCTGGATCGGAAAGCGCTGTTCAAAGTCGGGGTAACTTGCACGTGATCGTGTCGTGTGCGGTGATATTGAGCTATCCATCCGGCTCTGGGCTCACAGATTCTCAAAACATACACTGTTTGAAGAGTGCGTTGTTGGTCTTGTCCGCTCGTGTCCCCTGGTAAGGAGCCTGCGTAGTCTTGGACGAGCAATGTGTATTTCTTATGAATCACGTGATGCTGTGGCCGACGTACCATTAGCACTCGATGTCTGTTTTAAGAGTTAGCGAAAGCAGAGGCATCTCTCAACACCACAGTTGACTGGTGCAAAAAAGGTCCTACCCGGATTCGAACCGGGGTTGTTCGGATCAGAACCGAAAGTGATAACCACTACACTATAGAACCTGGAACCACTACTTTTGAAGGGACTTTGCTAACAACAGACCGAATCGTCCCGATCAGCATACTCTGACGTACATAGTTACATTGATGTTGTTACCCGATCCCGGTGGGTTACCCGCATGTTACACGGCATTCGCCTTTCCCATTCTTTCACTGCCGTAAACCTTCGGTGGCGGGTTTGCCGCCCCTTTCAATAAGAGAAAAAAATGAAAACATACAAGAAATAGTGCTTCCATTGTAAGAACATATCCCTTGCATAAACAAAACAAGCCCAAGTGTTAAGGAGACTTAAAGGAGAGCGGAAGTCATCAAGAGGTACCCAGTATCCTTCACTATTGTTTATCTCTTTTTTTTTTGTTTCGAAGCCGCTTCTCCTCATTCCATTGAGAGTAAGTACCGCTCGAGTTCGAGATATAATAATAATAATATAGAGAGATTGTTTGAGACAAAGATAGAGAAATAGAGGCTGTTTCCAAGGAAACTATGAGTGAGATGGAGAATACAGGACTTGGCCATGCTGAGCGTATGGGCGATAACAATGCAAACAAGTCAGTGGAGAGTTTCGCACCTCAAGAGGATGATGTGATTCCGACCGCTATAGTTATCAAGAATATTCCTTTTGCGATCAAGAAAGAGCAGCTGCTGGATGTAGTTGCCAAGATGGACCTTCCCTTACCGTATGCGTTTAACTACCATTTTGACAATGGAGTCTTTAGAGGACTGGCGTTTGCCAATTTCACCAATACGGAGGAAACCACGCAGGTTCTCAAGTCTTTGAATGGGAAGGAGATTGGTGGGAGGAAGCTCAGGGTGGAATATAAGAAGATGTTACCCCAGGCGGAAAGAGAGAGAATTGAGCGTGAGAAGAGGGAAAAACGGGGCCAGTTGGAGGAACAGCACAAGTCGCTGTCGAACTTGTCGTTACACTCGATGACGAAGACCCCGTTGATGGGTGGTGGCACGAATGGCCAGATGTTCAACGGTTTTATGAACGATAGTGCCGGGGCCACACCGATGTCCAACAATCAGGTGCTTTTGTCTGCCCAGAGCACCGCTACGTCATTTTATCAACAGTCTAACTCGCTAGTGGCACATAGTCAGGATGGTAGGCAGAGGGTGGCTCCTGCTGCGCCGCCGGCGCAGCAGCAGCAGACGCAGCAACAGCAGCAGAGGCACCCGTTCTTGCAACAGCAGGCTAACGGTGTTGGTGCCGCTGCCGGTGGTGGTAGTGGTGGTGGTGGTGTTGGTGTGGGTGTGGGTAATGGTCAAGTCGCAGGTGGGATGGATCGGTACTATGCGCCTCTGCCTTCGTCCAGTACTTTACCACTTCCACCTCAGCAGTTGGATTTTAACGACCCTGATACTTTGGAGATCTACTCGCAGCTGTTGTTGTTCAAGGACCGGGAGAGGTTTTACTACGAACTGGCGTATCCTGTGGGTCTATCTGCTACTCACAAGCGTATCATTAACGTCCTGTGTTCCTTCCTGGGTCTGGTCGAGGTGTATGACCCGACTTTTATCATCATCAGGAAGAAAGTCTTGGATAGAGCTACCTTGCAGTCGCACCTGCAACAACAGGGCCAAGTCACCATGTCTCACCCTTTGCAGCCCAGCTCCACCGGTGGGTCCATGAATAGATCTCAATCTTACACCAGTTTGCTGCAGGCGCATGCAGCCGCCTCCGTGGCGGCTGCCGCGAACCCTGGATCTACACCATTGGCAACTCCACAGGCCCCCAGTGCTAGTACCACTCCGAAATTGCAAAGCCATCCATTAATGAGCTCTCTGCAGCAGCAACCACAGCAACAGCAGCAGCAGCAGCAGCAACAGCAACAGCAACAACAGCAACAGCAACAACAGCAACAGCAACAGCAACAGCAACAACAACAACAACAGCCCTCTCAAGGGCCTGCCCAAAGTGGTCTTTCCTTGTCTCCCTCTCAACTTTTGCAACCGGTTGCTTTACACACGGACCCTCAGCAACAAACACCACAACAGCAACAACAATCCTTCTTAAGACAGCAGGCTGCTCTGACGCCTTCATCCAGAATTCCCTCCGGTTATTCTTCGAACCACGCCCAGATGAGCAGTGTGAATCCATTGCTGAGGAACTCGAGTGGCATCTCCCCGCCCTCGGCCACAATTCCACCAAACACGGCTCAACACCGTGTGCCGCCATCTTTCTATGGTAACCCAGGTACTTCGTCCGCTCTGCCCCCAACTGAGAACATCCAACCGATGGTACCTCAACATACAAATGGGTCATTGCACTCCAACTTCTCTGCGCAGTCGTTCTGTGAGAACCCCCCTGCCTCTGCAGCTGATATGAATGCCTTGAATGGGGCAGAGGTGGTCTACACGTCTCTGGGGTCCACTCGTATGGGCAACGGTTTGGAAGAGGGACTCAGCCGTTCCTTGAGCGGATTGGACCTACAGGCAAATACGCCCAACTTGGGCAACTATGGTGCCAACGCCACCACAAGGAAACCTATATGGTAATAATATGAGCGTTAGGTGGTACGGTGATGAGCTCCTAATTTCACCCTCTCTCTCCCAAACTCAATATTCTGATAGATTTATGAGATGAAGGGCATTTTGATGACAAACTAACGCACGAATGACGCACGAATGACAACAAATCCCATACCGCCAGTACGAAATTATGTCCAAAACGTAAAATACGAATGAACGCTACGATTAATTATTATACGATGAGGGGAAGGAAAAGCAATGAGTCTTTTATGTAGATCTTTTTTTTTTTCCTTCAGTATATATTTTGTGCCACAACTGAGGTCTACAAGATAGATTCAAATTGTGTTGTATTTATGTATAATGTTGTTTAATTACTAAAATGAACCTGTGCAAAATACATATAGAAATTCGGTGGATTTTATATATTACAATAGTTTCGCGTTATTCAATGTTGTTTTGTTTTTTTTTTATTAAAAAAATGCTTATATCCTTTTCTCTCGGACGCGGGCGACTCTCGGACGACGAACCATCTTGAAGCTGACACCAAAAGCCAAAAAGGTCCACTTGACAGTTGTTTACCAAGAGTGTTTGACAGTTTAAGGCCATTCAGACCTATATATTTCCGCGTCCACTTGAGAGTGCCTGATTGCGCCTTGCACGGTTTCCTTGTCTTCCACATTGACGCAGATGCGAAGGGTACCCCATCGCTGTGATCAATATGAAAAAAGGCAAGACAGATCCAAAAGATGCCATTGGTAATAGCCTGACTGGCAATGGATTTGATAAACCTTCGAAACAGGTGGCACGTCCAAGACAGCGGGTAAACAGTCTACTCAAGGAGTTGGAACTCACGGATAACATCTATTCCAAATGTGCCAAGGAAGCGCGGGACCACCCCGATGATATAAGAGGGAAAAGGCGATCTAGGAGTTTAGAGTATGCGGTTGATTATTCACACGGATGGAAAATGCCCGAACATCTGGTGGATGCCAATTCTTTGAGCCCCAGTGTGCAGTTTCTGAAAAATGAAAGACCGGCTCGAGATAGTAAAAGATATTTCGATTATAACTATGGTAAACTCTCAATACGATACCAACCATTAAAACTGTTGAGCTTCCAAAGACTTTTAGCCGACGCTGACAATACATTGGTTTCTTCTACAGATCGGAAAGCGGACTTTTACCGTCATGATTTTGATATATACGAGTCTGAGGACTTGATCAACATGCTGGATAACGATAGTACCATACCTTACCGTTCAGCCATTGCTCAAAAGAAGGATTACTCCACTGTCAAAACAATACCAACTGTTAAGGATCGTGAATTTTTCCGGCAGTTGCTAGATCAGTCGTCGACAGCTAGATATTTCAATGCAAACATTTTTCTGGCAGATCACGACGAGGGTGGATCTTCTACACGTTTTAAATCGCCTAAAAGAAAGGCACAGCCAAAGCGGGCGGTTTCAAAGCAGGATTCTCGAACAAGCTCCATTGAGTACATTTATCTGAGGGACTACGAGATTAAGACTTGGTACAAGACGCCCTATCCAGAGGAATACAACAGGAATAAAATTCTCTACATTTGTGAGTATTGTTTGAAATATATGAACTCCAGACATATCTACCATAGGCATCAATTGAAGTGTTTGCATTTCCGCCCACCCGGCAATGAGATTTACCGAGACGGCAAAATATCAGTCTGGGAGATTGACGGTCGTGAAAACGTCATATACTGCCAAAATTTGTGTTTATTGGCTAAATTGTTTCTAAACTCCAAGACTTTGTATTATGATGTGGAGCCCTTCATATTCTATGTGCTAACAGAATTGGAGAACGAGCCGGCAAGTCCGTCAAAATTCCATTTAGTTGGATATTTTTCCAAAGAAAAATTGAACTCTACAGATTACAACTTGAGCTGCATATTAACGTTACCCATATATCAGCGACAAGGTTACGGTCATTTCCTTATGGAATTTTCCTACCTGTTATCCAGAAGGGAGTTTAAATGGGGTACCCCAGAGAAGCCATTGTCGGATATGGGGTTACTATCATATAGAAATTTTTGGAAAGTAAAATGCGCTCAAGTTTTAACCGATTTGAAAAAAATGCTACCGGATCAGACCTCTGCCAGTTTGCAGATAAGCTTGGAAGACCTGGCAAATTTAACCGGTATGATTCCCACAGATGTAGTGTTTGGACTGGAACAATTGCAAGTCTTGGTGCGACGTGGAACAAATGAAGGAGGCATGCAGTATGCAATCAAGATTGACGCATGGGAGAGAATAGAAAAGATTTCCTACAACTGGAATAAAAAGGGGTGTTGTAAATTAAATTCTTCAAAATTAGTTTGGAAACCTATGATTTTTGGGCCATCGTGTGGTGTCAATGCCGTTGGAACAATGGTTGAGACTACCACGGGCGCTACGCGTAATACTAGCGGTACTAATGACCTGCAAGAGGATTTTTTCAAGAAAAGCATGTCGATGTTGGTTAATTTCTTGAAGGATGACATTGCGGATCCCAGGTCCATGAAAGCTGCCGCTTGGCAAAGGATTAAAGAACGGAAGCGCATTAAAGATGACGAGTTGGCCCCAGTGGACAATTGGGAACTCTGCTATGAAGAACCTCTATCTCGAGAAAACGACAGCACAAGTAATAAACCCAGATTGAATGGTGGAACTCGTACAGCGGTGGAAACGGCAGACTCACGAGTGGCAGTGGAACCACAAGATGAGCATGATCTTGAAGACACGAAGGAATCGTCTGGAGAAGCAAACGGACCTGACGTTGAGTACAGTGAACAAGAAGAGAGCTCTCATTCAGTACTGGAAGATGAAGATGATGTTGATGATTTTATGAACACCAGAAGAAGCCAAAGACTGCGACATTTGCAGGAACCGCAGCCCTTCACGCATAACTTACGTAAACGACGGACAAGATATAACGACAACATATAATTTGAAATATGAAACAGTACTTACCTATAATCTGCGAGAGCTTTGTGTTTTTTAAGTTTTTGTTTTGATGGAATTTGTTTTTGTTTTTGTTTTTATGATTACTATTATTGAGAAAACATGATGGAGCTAACTTTTCAATATGCCTGCAAGCCAAATCCGCCGCCAGAAAGCCTTGGAATTTGAAGTCACAGCGTACCCTTTAAAATTGCTGCTATACTGGGCAGAGTGGTCGATGCTGAAGATACGTTAAACCTTGAGGTCCCGTTTTGAGCGTGGCAATCAAACGCTACGCTATTTTCAGTACGGTCACCACTTCTATGAATTCTTGCTGATGGAACTTGTGAATCCGATAGATTATCATCCTTTGTAGTTGTAGAGGATATTATCGAAGCCGGAGTGCCCTCTTTGGAGGTAAAACTAGGGGAATCGTTGTTAACTCGCTCAAGACTCATGTTATCCATACCATCGTCCCCTTCCTCTTCCTCATCAGCTTGATCTCTTTCATCACAAGTATCCTCATCAATGGCCGTGTCCTCTGGTGTGATCGACTTGCGGGGAGAATTTAACGGAGAATGTGACACTTCGTTAGAAGTTGTGGGAGATTTCTCACTAAACATGTTATCTAGTCTCCATTGGATTTCCTTTTCGGATCTGTTGGGTAATAAGATGGACAATTCCATCAAGGATAAATTTCGGGAACTGTTTTCACTCAGCAATTGGTCCTCATCTGAGGACCAATGCGTTGCGCCTTCGCCTAAGGGCCCAGTGGAGCTGCACCTATGAGACACGCAGCCAGCAGGAGGTGGCCCCAAGGAATGCTGGTGATGAGCCAACTGTTGCTTTGGATGTGTCCTTGACAGCCTGCGGTTAGCTGGTGGAGGTATGGAAGATGGTGGTAAGTCCATGAAGCTTGGTGATGCTGATGCTGAACGGTGCGTATAGAATTCCTTCTTAACGAAGGAGTCCCTTCTACAACCCAATTTGGGGGTCGAAGAGCTCGTGTTATTCCCAAACATGCTCGACAGCGAGTTTGGTGCCATGATCAACGAGGATCTTCTCGAAGGCGTGGCGCTGCCTGTCAGATTGAACGACGACCTGCGCGAACGGCTGGTAAACGAGTTTTTCCTCGATTTCGTGCTGTTCAAAGTTGTATTGAAGGCGGACGGCAAGTGCGAAGATGGCTGCTGGACGGCTAAGGGCACGTTTGATGGGTGGACGAACGAACTTCTCCTTGACCTGACGATGATCTTGGGAATAAACCCGACGTTTTCCTCCTCTGGAAGTAGCCCAGAGGCAATACTTCCATTGCCGTTTCCAGCACCGCCGTGACCACTGTTACCGCCGATAAAACTGCTGCCGTTACCGTTCGCGGTATTGAGAGGTTTCGAAAACGAGTGAGAATACGATCTCACTTTGGAATGTTTGGAGCCCGCTCCATTGTCATTGTAATTGCTGTTAATATTATTAACAGGAGTAGAGTTAGCCGTGCTGGCCATAGAGAAGGACGATCGAGAGTAAGGTGAGTTACCATAGAAGAGCACCCCAGGGGCCCCCGCAACGGAACTTATGGAGGTGGCCCCCACGGGAATCGGAATTGCAGAAGAGCTACCGTCTTCCTGTTGTTTCGCCTGCGGGCCGGAACCAGTAACGGATGCTGCTGGACCAGCCTCTGCCGCCACATCCAGTACGCTCGTCGACTTGCTAGTCTTCAAATTCCCGGATTTGAGTCGCCTCCAACGGAACTGGCACGCATTCGGAGTCCGGTTATTGAAATACTGCGAAATGTCCTTCCACCCCAGCTTTTTAATCTCTTTCAGATGCCTTAGCAGAATGTCATCTTGTGGGTCCCACGACGACGGATTCTTCGAAGTCTTGGTGTCCGGTCCTGGAGAACCTGAACTCGACGCCGGGTCCGAACGAACTCCGGCGCCATGAGAAACGGCAACCACCAACTCGTTCATCGCGGCAGGCTCTCTGTCCCGCGCGAGAGGCTTATTGGTCGATGTCGTGTCCACCGTCGCCTTGGTGACAGAAGTTGAAACCGTGGACTGGTTCCTGAAATGGTGGGAATGCAGTGGCGGATGCGGATGCGAGCTCAGTAGCGACAGCTTGGCTGACGCACTTGAAGGGATGTTTGACTTCGAAACAGTCATATTGGGTTCTTGTGGTAATGAACGGTGGGGAGCACAAAAGGCTTCGGGCTGGGGCAAAAACAAAAACTTGGCTCTGTAAATGGTACCCAGTAGTTATCAGGCAGTCCTAACAATCTTGGTTGAACCTGCTGAAGCGATTCTGTCGATTGACGTGTTTTAATGCTTCGTGTCGTCGTCGTCGTCGTCGTCGGTTTTTTTTTCAGATGCGATGAGATGAGATGAGATGAGATGAGGTGAAAAAAAACAGCCCCGACGCAAAAGTGAAAATAGTCAGTAGGAAGAAGACGCAGGTGCGATCGCAGTTCCCTGCCGAATGTGGGTCGACATGTCCTGCGCGTCTCTGGTTTTGCTAGTCTGTGATTGCTTGCATCATCGACGGTGGCCTTCCCCCGCTCCGCCTTGCTCTAGTTCACCTCCAATTCCCTCCTCCCCTCCCACGGGTACACTACGATATGCAAGAGCTAGGACAGCTGCGACACATCTGCGATGAGATAGGCCGCCAGCGGCCCCCGAGGATGAGGTACACGCACCCGCTCGGATAGCTGTCTCAGGTAACACTCCACCGAGTGGAACAAACGCCATCTTTTGGTGTCACCTCACCACCAGTTGGACGCAAACCCGTTATGGGAACCATAATTGCAGTGGAAATAATTGCTATCGAGCAACCGCATACGATATCGTGACTCGTGGATTCGAGGCCTTCCCCCCACGTCGGTTTGACACTCGGTTGCTACGGCAAGGGCCAACAGCAGGAGCGGTGTCGGCCAATGCCGTGATACCTAGACCGATAGTGAGTGCAACACACGGTGAAGGCGCGTGCAGCGAGGCTGGAGAGGGACTGCAAGGACGAGAGGTGGCCAAGCCCACTTAGATCGGGTTGATGTCAGGTAAGCTCCATAGTGAAAAATTTCAGCTCATCGATTTTTTTTTTTTTTCAGTTTGGCACTTGTACAACAACAGCAGGTTGGTTGTAGATGGCATGGAGGATGTGTAGTAGAAAGTACTATGACATCGGGCTGAATCTGACGGATCCCATGTTCCAGGGCGTGTACAACAGCAAGCACTACCACGGGCCGGATTTATCCCATGTTTTGGGGAGGGCAGCAAGAGTTGGCGTGAGCAGAGCGCTGCTCACAGGATCTTCGATCGTAGAATCAAGGCAGGCTGCGCAGCTTGCGCAATCGTGCAGTAGTGCTGATCTTAAACTCTTGTATACTGTAGGTGTGCACCCCTGCTGTGTAAATGAGTTCGCCAGTTGCGATGCAACCATCGACAACCCTTCTAATGACGAGAAGTTGAACGAGACAGTGCATCTGGATGTGCTGAAGGATACAAGCGGTGCCCAGGAGAAATTGGATGAATTGTACAGGTGCATAAATGGGTCGTTGCGAAGCGACTCGCGGTTCCGTGCCATTGGAGAGATCGGTCTCGATTACGATAGGTTCTACTACGCTTCCAAGGAGATGCAATTGATGTTCTTCGAGGAGCAGTTGAAATTGAGCTGCCTAGTGGACAACCCTCGAGTGCCGCTTTTCCTCCACATGCGTACCAGTTGTGAAGATTTCGTGCGGATTATGCACAAGTTCGTCGCGGGGTTCCAGGACCATGAGGACCGGTTCCAATGGAGTGATCGGTGCAGTTTGTGCAAACCGATTACTTACAGATTCCACGCTGATCGCAAGTTTGTGACCCACTCCTTTACGGGCACGCCAGAGGAATTGCAACTTGTGTTGGCGCTATCGCCGCAGAGCTACATCGGACTCAATGGGTGTTCTCTAAAGACTGAGGAGAACATCCGGTGTGCGAAGGAGGTGCCACTGGATAGGCTGCTCCTCGAGACTGATGCGCCTTGGTGCGATATCAGACGCACCCACGAGTCGTTCCAGTACTTGGGCGACTACGAACCGCCGTACCCATCGGTGAAAAGGGACAAACTTGCGAAACTGGCGGATTCTCGAGACACTATGGTCAAGGGACGCAACGAACCTTGCACGATGGAGCAAGTGGCCCGGGTCGTGGCCAATTCCCGCGGAGTTGATCTGGCAACGGTGGTGGATCGGGTCTGGCAGACGAGCTGTGAAGTGTATGGTTTGTAGTTTTTTTTTTGTTTGCGAATTGATAGCACCATCCTGGCCTTAATTATGTATTATAAATGCTGTCTCGTTTTTATCCTGCTCAGTCTAAAGATTATTACGTTACAATATACTGGAATAATAATAGGAAGGAAAAGAAAGAAAAAAAAATGAAAACAACAGCAACCGGTCTACTCATTGACCTCTTCAATTTTTTTGTCTTCGTTCTCGTCATCTTTCTTGTTGTTCCCGCCCTCCTCGTCCTCATCCTCTGGAACCATCTCCCCAGCAGCTGCATTGCTCAACGATGCCAACATATCCGATAGGGCCGATCCGTGAATGTAGGACACGTTGTTGGGACCTTGCGAAATTTGAATGCCACCAGCCCCCAAGAGTGCCTCCAACGAGAAGAGGTCCACTGGTCCATTATTCCCCGCGGGTGCCACTCTCTTGGGCTCGTTGGATTCCTCATCCACCTCCATGTTGCGATCGCCTCCTGCCTCCTGGATGGCCTCATGTTTAAACCGATCTTGCGGCCGCTTTGTGGTGACTTCAAACACATTGTCATCATCCTTTGGGAATTGGAAATACGTAAAGATCGACCTCCTCCTGCTCTCAAAGGAAACCGGGGTAGGATGGTGTTTCGACCTTATGCGCTCGAACCACTGTTCCACGTTCTCATCCTCTTTCAAAAGTGCCACAATCGTAATACTCATGTTATCACAACCAATGCCGGTACCCTCCGTCGTCGGGGAACAACACACGTCGATGATACGGGACGAAATGTCGCCGAGCGAATATGTCTTTTGGTTGATCCCGTAGTGCACCAGATCCACACACTCCTGCGACGACAAACAGTCCCATATACCGTCACACGCCAAGATGACAAACTCGTCCTTTCCGTAATCCAACTTGTGCTCCATGACATCCGGATAAGCCGTCACGATCTGCTCCTGCGGTGGGAGATCTTGATTCGACTTGAACTCAAAGTCTCCTATGGCACGCGAAAGCGCCAAGTTACCGTTGACCCTATCCATCTCGACAAAACCCTTCGCTGCCACAATCCTAGACCTCTCACTGGCAAGAGTCGGCTTGTGGTCATACGACAATGCCTTGGCACGACCATCAGTGGACAGAACAGTCCTGGAGTCTCCTGAATTCCCACACACCACAGACTGCTGCTCTTTCGATATCAAGATCGAAGTCGCAGTACAACCACTGTAATCGTTCCTCAACACGGGATCCTTGAGCAGGTCCTCATCTGCAGTCAGATACGTATCGATGAGTGCCTGTCCCAACTGGCCCTTCTCAAATGAGGACTGCTTCCGCAAAATCGATACAATCTTCTCCCCACAAAACTGGGCCACACTGGCTCCCCCATGGCCGTCGAAAATACAGTACAACGCTATGTGATCCTTAGCACCGGCTGGCAAGACATTCAACTCCACCACGTGAGAATCCTCCATCGACATACGCCACCCTTGCATGGCAGAGAGACCGAACCCACTTAATTGGTCCTCCCCAGAATGGTGTTCTTTATCGATCACCGGGTTAGAAAGAATTTGACCCATGTGTAGATGTTACTTTTGACAAATTTCCAGACTTCAGCTTGAACTCCTACCTGAACAACCTTTATCACTCTTCAAACCCCTTTGAATTCTGCTTCTTTGAGCCTCTTTTTAGAAGTGCATCTTGTATATCCAGTTCGCCACTCTTGAAACCTCTTATTTTTTTTTTTTTCGCCTAATTTTTTTTTTGGTCCTCAATCTTTTTGAAGCGCATGCCCCTTAAGAGCATGTGAGCAACTTCAGTCATGTGAGGAAGAGTTGGACGCGCGCTGACGGTTCAGCAAATTGCCGATGGGACTGCAATATTTGGCCGGTTTTGTTCTGTTAATTCAATTTTTTTTTAAAAATTAATGAAGTATCAACGTTATGGAATTAAATAATACTCTTTTTTGACTTCTTTTAGGTTTTGCCGTCGCTGCTCTTTGGGGAAAACTTCACAAAACGTTAATTTGAAAGGAGGGACCAGGACACTTCAAATAAATTCTAGCTGTGATGAAACCAACCTGCAACAACGAGATAATATGGTTATGTCAGGCAAAAATTTAAAATAATTAATTGTCCTTTATTTTTTAATAAAGTTCATTTCAAGCACAAGAATTCTATAACTGATTTCATATTCGACAGAAGTAGTTGTTAGAGAAAAAAAAAAAGACGTGCTGAGGCCCAACATCTAGCCCAAAATCCATAGGGACTAGATAATACATATATGGTGGCAAAAGACAAGCTTTGAATAAATCGACGTATGCTCCATAAATGATTATCACGATCACACACGACGAAGATCTGAAAAAAATGGAATTAAGACTATTATTAACCAGCTCATCACTCTGTGAGTGTGAGTAACCAAGATCAACTTTTTTATCTCCAACCGTTAGACGATACCAAACCGATTTAATCGAGCTTTCCCATGCCAGAAGTTAGGATTCAACCGGAGCTAGAAGCTTTGAAAGAGTTGCAAGCCCAAAATGACGCTTCCATTAACATGTACCCAGTGTACGCATTTCTGTCGTCGTTGGACTTGACGCCTCAGGTGGCATATTTGAAGCTTGCCAATTTGAACGACCCTCACAGAAAGGAATCTTTCCTACTGGAAGCTGCCACTGCGGACGAGCTGGGCCGTTACTCGTTTATTGGTGTATCTCCACGCAAAGTGATCAAGACGGGCCCCACAGAAGGCGTGGAAACGGATCCGTTGAACATTTTAGAAGAAGAAATGTCCCATCACAGACTTGCTGAGAACGTGCCCGGACTACCCAAATTGAGCGGCGGTGCGGTCGGTTACATCTCTTACGACTGCGTTCGTTATTTCGAGCCCAAGACTGACAAGCCATTGAAAGATGTACTTAAAGTTCCTGAGGCCTACTTGATGCTATGCAACACCATTGTGGCATTTGACCACGTCTTCCAGAGGTACCAGATAATCCATAACATTGATATTAAGGAGACTTCGTTGGAACAGGGCTACGAGATGGCACTAGCGGTAATATCAGACATCGCAAAAACGTTAACAGACCCACAGGCCCCCATCCCCTATCCAGAGCAGAAGCCCATCAAATTAAACCAAGATTTTACATCGAACGTGGGCAGAGAGGGTTACGAGTCGCATGTGCTGAAACTGAAGAAACATATAAAATCCGGTGACATTTTCCAGGCGGTGCCCTCGCAACGTGTGGCGAGGCCCACCTCCTTGCATCCCTTTAACATTTACAAACAGTTGAGATGCATGAACCCTTCACCCTATCTGTTCTACATCGACTGTATCGACTTTCAAATCATTGGCGCATCTCCGGAGTTGCTGTGCAAGTCAGACAACAAGAACAAAGTCATTACACACCCAATTGCTGGTACTGTGAAGAGAGGTGCCACGATCGAGGAGGACGACCTCTTGGCGGAACAGCTGAGCAGATCTCTCAAGGACCGCGCAGAGCACATCATGTTGGTGGATTTGGCGCGTAACGACATCAACCGCATCTGCCAACCAAAGACGACTAGCGTGGACAAATTGCTTACTGTGCAGAAATTTTCCCATGTCCAGCATTTGGTTTCGCAAGTGAGCGGCACGCTGAGACCTGAAAAGACCAGATTCGATGCATTCAGATCAGTGTTTCCAGCAGGCACAGTCAGCGGGGCCCCCAAAGTGAGAGCGATGGAAATTGTTGCAGAGTTGGAAGGTGAGAGACGCGGCGTGTACGCTGGTGCCGTGGGTAACTGGTCTTACGATGGCAAAACCATGGACACTTGCATAGCGCTCAGAACGATGGTTTACAAAGACGGTATAGCTTATTTGCAAGCTGGTGGAGGTATTGTTTTTGATTCTGATGAATACGACGAATACATCGAGACTGTGAACAAAATGATGGCCAATAATGCTACGATCGTTAGGGCTGAAGACTTCTGGGCAGCAAGAGTAGGAACAGCTTGAAGCAAGTAATAGAAAATAAAATAAAACAAAATAAAACAAATAGAAGTAGAAATATACTACATGTACTTGCCCAAACGATACGTTTTCTTATTCTCTTCAATCTCCACAAATTTTTTATCTTGTCTTCTTATATTATTATTATTTTTTTTTTTTTTTTTTTTACGGCAGTTTTGAAGATATCAGTTGAGCCAGGCAGTTAGCCATTGACAGAAAAATAGCATATATCTCCATGTTTAGCGAGACAATGAACCATTTCAATGCCCATTTCTCTGCACTTTTCGTGGTGGCAGCTGCTTCTTTAGCGACTGGTTACTACTTGGGTCAAATATTGCCCTCTGCATCTAAGAGAGAGCATGTACAGGAGATTTTAAGGCAATGCAAGCAGCAAATAGAATTGAAAGAAGATAACGATTATGAGGAGGATGATGCAGATTCTGATGACGACGATTACGAAATCGATTCTCTTACTTTGAATGATGTTCCTGGTGAAGTGCGAATGGCACTAGTGATTCGCCAAGACCTGGGCATGCAAAAAGGGAAGACTGCGGCGCAATGTGCCCATGCAGCATTGGCATGTTTTCGTATGATCAGTTGTGACCCCAACCGTAAGTCTTTTAACCCTACCATGGTTCAGCGGTGGTTCAGATGTGGCCAGGCAAAAATTACGCTTAAATGTCAAGATGAAAATACCATGGATGAACTTTACGCCCTGGCAATCGCTCTCGGTGTCAATGCCGTTGTCATACACGATGCTGGCAGGACGCAGATCGCTGCCGGCAGTGCAACAGTCCTAGGTTTGGGGCCCGCCCCCAAGTCTGTGTTAGATCAAATAACCGGAGAATTAAAATTGTATTAATTTCCCTTCAAAAATAAATCCATGCATATGCATCACGTATAAACAGCAGTTCTTAAACCGACTGCAATAGAATGAGAAGAACGATTTAATTATTAAAGATTTTTTACACGCTGATGCGATAATCTATATGATCTACACCCATCTCTGGACGACCACAGCGTTAACCAGACCGGCTTCTTTCAAAGTAGAGTCGTAATCTTCAAGCGCTTCTACTGGGAAAGCGTGATTTAGACTGAAAACCCTGGAGTCACTAGTGTTACTTCTAACATGATCGTAAAGGAATTGTACCGTGTCTGTAGAATTACAACGCAGCACCTCCCTTTTGCCATTTGCGTACCTAATCTGCACAGAAGAATCTCCCCTTGATGGCTCTGGTTCCTGCTCCTTCACTTCCGCTTCCTCTTCCTTGGGGGGCTCCGCCGGAGCCGAGGGTTCTAAGCTTCCTGCCCTGGATTCACCGGGAACGGGCGAACCTAACCTTTGGCCCTGGCCTTGAAACCCACCTGGTTTCCTCATAGGCACCTTGTAAGACTCGTCCAACTTTTTGTAAACGTTAACATCTACTTCTTGGCCAAATTCCACATCCAACAATTTCAATGGGGCTCTACCTTGATTCAATTCGTTTAAGTAGAAGCTATTAGCCGGATCGTCGTAACGGTACAGTGTCCCATCCCCCACTTGGAAACCTTCTTTCCAAAAGGTAATTTCTCGGGTCACCTTTCTTGGCCTTTCGGGTAAAGATTCCTGTGGGATATCTTCTACCACTTGGCTTGGGGTGTCCACTACGGAACCCAATCTATAACCTTTACCCAGAAATTGGTTCGGATGTGATTTGAGTTGTTCAACATCTGAATCCTGCTCAACCTGCTGTCCGCCCCTCTTCGCCTTTTCCAAAAGATCTCTAATCAAAGAATTGGAATCGTTGGGATCTGCGACTTCCAGTCCTGAAGTCTCACCACCTGCAAATGTATTTCTGTTCGGATCATCTTCATCCTCATCATCTGCTCGATCCTTAACCATGTCTGAAAAGGTCATAAACTTGGGTTTATCCACACCACTTGTACTACCACTTGTTTTACCCCCAGAAGATGGTCTTGAAAATCCACCAGGCTGCTTTGCAGAGTGTTGTGCACTGCCAGCGGATTCAAACATGGGTGGTTGAACACTCATTTCACTTGCGCTCATCTTTTTGCCCCCCTTCGTATCAGCTTCTGCCGCATAATAAGCGTTCAATGCTTCACCAATATCGCCAAATTCTTGTAAGTACTGCTGCGCTGTGTTAAAGGAACAGTTGGCAAGAGCCATAAACTGCTGGATATTCTGGTCAGGAACACCGGACATGCTTAATTGAGGCTTTGTCGACCTGTCTGGTTTTTTCTTAGCGGATGTTTGAAGAGATCCCTTTAAAGGTTGGTCAACTTTTCAAACGAACTTGGGAAGGCAATTTTGCCACCTCACGCTATCACGTGAGCATAGGGTTTAGAATCAACGGTTAGAGGGACCCATGCTAGTTTCGATTAAATGCTGAACGAATATTCGAGTTAAAAAGACTATTTTAAATCGGTTTACGTGGATCTGTTGTATACTAATCTTATCGTCAAATAATTTTATATGCTGCAATGATTTTAAAAGAGAAATAAAATAAATAATAGGATAAGTAAAAAAAACTTAATTATTAAAATGTACTGACCCATTTCAAATAAACGAATGTTGAATGCGTTATATTATACAAGTGTTAAAAAATTATGCGAGGTGTAAAGACCGATGTTGAATCCCAGTTAAATGTACCAAAGCTGTGCGATTATTTCTTGTACTGTTCACGGAAGTACTTGGCAGCAGCAACCATGTTAGTCAAAGAGGCCTTGGTCTCTTCCCAATCTCTGGTCTTTAGACCACAGTCTGGGTTGACCCAGAATTTGTCAGCTGGGTAAGATTTCAAAATGTTTGCAATCTTGGTAATGAATTCCTCCTTGGAGGGGACTCTGGGCGAGTGGATGTCGAACAAACCCAAACCAATGTGGTTTGGATAGTCCTTAAACTCGGCAATGTAGTTAGGATCGTCCTTCTTGGAGAATTCAATCGACACGACGTCGGCGTCTAGAGCCTTGATGTGGCTTGGGTCCAAATCGGAGTAGCAGAAGTGCGAGTGGATCTGGGTCTTGTTCTGAACACCAGAGGTGGCCACTCTGAAAGCCTCAGCAGCCCATTGCAAATAGGCGCTTCTCTCGTCACCAGCTCTCAAAGGCAAACCTTCTCTAATGGCAGGCTCGTCGACTTGAATCACTTTAATACCAGCAGACTCCAAGTCATTGACCTCGTCTCTCAAGGCCAAGGCCAACTGCAAGGCCTGGGTCTTCTGGTCCACGTCGTCTCTGGGGAAAGACCATCTTAGACAGGTGACTGGACCAGTCAACATACCCTTAACAGGCTTGGTGGTGATCGACTGGGCGTACACGGACTCCTTGACGGACATAGCCTCAGGTCTGGATAGGTCACCGACGATGATGGGGGGTCTCACGTATCTGGAACCGTAAGATTGAACCCAACCGTTGACGGTAAAAGTGTAACCCTGAATCTTCTCACCAAAGTATTGAACCATATCATTTCTCTCTGGCTCACCGTGAACCAAGACGTCAAGGCCAACTTGCTCCTGGAATCTGATGACAGACTCAATCTCAGAGTTGATGAATTTCTCGTACTCCTCGGCAGAGATGGTACCCTTAGCGAACTTGTTTCTGTTGATTCTGATGTCCTTGGTTTGAGGGAAGGAACCGATAGTGGTGGTGGGGAACAATGGTAAGTTGAACACTTTCTTCTGCTCAGCCAGTCTCTGTGCGAATGGAGCGGCACGGTTCGACATCTTCTCATTGATGGAAGAGACTCTCTTTTGCACAGCTGCATCGTTGGTCCTCTTGGAGGCGGCTCTGGCAGCCACAGACTTGGCGTTCGCCTCCAATTCAGCCTTCACGTTACCGCCAGAGACGTTCTTGGCGATAATCACGACTTCCTTGACCTTTTGGGTGGCGAAGGAGAACCAGTCCTTGATCTCTGGGTCTAATTTGGTCTCGTTCTCCAAGTTGACTGGAGTGTGCAACAGAGAAGAAGATGTTGCGACAATGACTCTGTCAGCACCCAACTTCTCAATAGCCTTGTTGACCAACTCAGAGGACTTGGCAAAGTTGTTCTTCCAGATGTTTCTACCGTCGACGATACCGACCGACAAAGTCTGGTTCTTCTCCACCACGCTCAAGGCCTTCTCGAACTGGCATGGCGCTCTGACAAAGTCAAAGTGCAGACCAGCGACGGGCAGACCCTTCACAGCGTCCAAGTTGGGGACCACGGTGCCGAAATATGTGGCCAAAGTGATCTTGGGCAAACCAGACTGCTTAGCGAAAAACTCGTAGGCTTTTCTAATAGCATCCTGGGAAGACTTCTCCAAGTCAAGCACAAGCACGGGCTCGTCCAACTGGACTTCGGTGGCACCAGCGGCGTACAATTTGGCCAAGATTTCCTTGTAAAGAGGCAATAACTTCTCCAAAAGCGATAATGGCTCCAAATCCAAAGAATCCTTGTCAGCCTTACCCAAGAGCAAGTATGAGACTGGACCCAACAAAACAGGTCTGGTCTGGACACCAAGCTCCTTGGCCTCCAAGAACTCATCGACTGGCTTTTGGCCATTCAATTTGAACTGAGTCGAATGCGAGAAAGTGGGTCTCACATAGTGGTAGTTGGAATCAAACCATTTCACCATCTCCAGCGCAGTGACGTCCACAGCCTTCTCAGTAGCGGTGGCCTTTCTCTGCAGACCTCTACCCATGGCGAACAAGATGTCCAACAAAGGCAGGTCAAACTTGGTGTAACGCTCTGGAACCACGTTGAACAACAGCGACAAATCTAGAACCTGGTCATAGTAGGAGAAATCGTTGGATGGGATGATGTCCACACCTGCATCCTTTTGCAGTTTCCAGTTAGCAGCTCTGATCTCCTTACCAACCTTCAACAATTCATCGACAGAGACCTTGCCCTTCCAGTAGGACTCTGTGATTTTCTTCAATTCCCTATTGGGACCGATTCTGGGGAAACCAAGGATAGCAGATTGAACCATTGTTCGTGATTGCTTTGAATATAGTACTTTGCTAACTACCTGCCCAAAATGATCCCTATCTGCTTTTTGTCAAGAAGAGCGCCCATTTATATACCTTTGCAATTTTTTTCTTCCATTGGAAAGTGAAAAATTAGATTGATTCGAAGGACGGCTAGATAAAACAATCACATGCTATGAGCTCTATGCCTTTGAATCGTGTCAATTTTTTTTTGAATCAGGCGGTATTATTTAGGCGTAATTACGTATTAAAAAAGGCAAGTTTTATCGAAGTTGCTTCTATACGGCCAGGCGTGGTTTCGTTTGACGCCCAGTTTCCAAATGCCATTGATGGTTGGTCAACCACTGGTTAGGGAGCCCTGCAAGGCCAGCTGAAATTGTTGAAAAACTGCTGAAGAAGTCAATATTTTCGTAAAGACTAGTGAAAAATGCCTGAAAAAAAATTGATATAACACCGACGAGTCACGTGCACATAAAAAGTTTTCAATGCCACCACAGAATGCTCACGTGCATGTACTTCCTTGCGCCACACATTCAAAAGCACGTGAATATCACGCCACCTTTCAGCTGGAACTTTTTACCTTAACTTCTTACACAAGCGTTAAGAGCGAGAATATTATTGATCATTGAGCTTTTGATGACCTGGGCCAGCAGCACGTACAATCGTAGATATGATGAACCATGCCGCCTTGTTTACTGACCACTTTTATTTTATGTGTTTTTGTTTGCGCCATGCCAGCGATTTAAAGCCACAAGATCCAATTTGTAACTGTATTTAATCTGCTGGAGAGTAAAATTGCCAAAATAGAAGGCTGGAAATACCAAGTAGTCACTGGAAATTATGGCTTGGGCAAAAGCTAAATTTCCCAGCCTTGGAAGAGAACCGTAAGGAGTAGAGCACGGAAAACTCGATTTTTTTCTAAAAAAAAAATCAATAGGCATTTGCACTATTGTACCATCCTGTGAGTTTTAAGGCAAAAATCATAACACTTCTAGCGGTGCAAAATCAATCTATTAGACAAGATTGAAACGTTGCTCGCCGGCTAAGCCGTATTACTGCTGAGCAGAGTTTAAGTAACTCTTCGCAGTCATCGCAGCACGGGTAACCTAAATTTTTTTTCCTCAATCTTCATCACCATGATAAACTTAACGACCAAAGTCAACAACTTGTTACCTTACAAGCCTTTCCCCCTTGTTATTCTCAGTTTAACATGGGTAAGGCTGCAGGATCCACAGAGGCGGATTACCGCAAACTTCTGTCCAGGAATGACGAGTTGATGAAGCAGGAGACCACTCTTAAGAAGGAGTACACTACGCTCTTGAGAAAAATATCTAGTTTATGCTCCGTACTGGATCATTTGGAAAGTGAGATTCCTGATGATCCGGGACTCATATCCGACAGAGCTCTCAAGAGGGTGCCTGGTCTGCAATGGCACAATGACCAGGTCAAGCTTTTACAGTCATTGACCGAACAGGGCACCGAGGTATCCATACCAGTGGAATTGATAGACTCGTACAAACTTTATAAGAGCACACCTTTGCTACATAGGGACGTACAATAGTGGCAACCAGTAAAAAAAAAAATAAAAAAAATATTTTGAAAAAAAAAAAAGATGCATGCATGTTACTTGGTGTTGTTCATTCGTCGTCTCTCATTTCTAATAACGTTTTCCAACACTTTTTTATTGATGAAAAGTCCACAAAGGAATTTGCGGACGTGTGGTTTAAACCTGTACTGGGACATCATGTCGAGTATTTTGTGGAACATGATCTCGCTCTCGAATAGACCTGGACCGTATTTCTTGTTCATCTCTGTGATGCCCTTTATGGCATTGCCCGAAAGGATGTGGTTACCAAGTTGTGATACAATATTGAGAACATCGTCCACGGTTTTTTCCTCCTCATTGTTGTATTTGTGTTCCTGGCTCAGAGCGGTCTTTATGTAATACCTTTCCTCTGTCTTTATGATATCTTGCAATGAACCGTCATACAGCGGATTTTCTATCATATTTTTTTCGTTCAGCAAGACGCTCAAGTTTAAATTGACGGGCTTCACTTCACCTATCATACCGCCAAACTGGGTATTGAATTCGATGACGGGCTCCTTGTAGTCGCCTTGAGCCCACCAACGTTTCTCATTATAGGATAAAAACGTGTCCAGGCGGCTTGGAAAAGTTATCCCCATCGGCGAACCTTGTACATTTAGGCAACAACTCCATCCCATCTCGTCCAGAATCTCACATCCTTCTGCTGTCTTGCTGATCAGTCCCAACGCCAATAAGGCTGTAAACCTTACGGAAGTGACACTTGCGTAGTATGCAATTTGAATGATATCCTCCACGACGGCATACTCGTCCAGGAGGCCCACTCCCAACTCAGTCGATCCTATATAACCAATGCACCATAGTGCTGACTTTAATTGAACGATGTCCCTTATGAGCGGGTCCTCTACGGATTTGAGAGTTTGTCTGAACGCTTTCATGACGCTGATAAACGTTGTTAAGTCCCGGCTTTGTCCAATTAATGCTATACCATCCTCTGTCTTGGCAAGACTCTCGTAAAAATGCTGCGGCAAATGAGCCATACCTGCCATTCTCCTCGAAGAGGTACTAAAGGTACCATGTTGATTATAATTCAAAAAATTCTCGACCAGAAACACATATTCCTTATTCTTGGTGGCTAACCAAGATTTTCTTTCCTCCTGCACAAAATTGATCTCGTTTAATAACTGGAACCCATAGGTTGTACCTAGGAGTTCAAAAATGATCGGTGACCTGATGAAAACGAGTTGATTGAGAGATGTTTGTAGGGAAGAACCCAGAGTCTGCGAGCTTTCGTTTTTGACCACATACTCATAAAGTGCCTGGTCAGCCGTGGCAACGACTCGAGGACTTAAATCATAAAGTTGTCTCGTTAACATCTCCATAATATATCGTCTCAAAATGGAACCCGCCTTCACCATTGTTGAGTCCTGGGTAGCCATGCTATCGAAATCGGTGAGTTCTTTTAATTTTTCACCTAGATACTCGGTAGCTTTGACCCTAATGTGGGTATCTGCATTCACTAATGCCTTTCCCATAATGGTTCGACAATGAGGAGAGAATCTCAAATCTAATTCAGGAAGCGTCGATAGTAAAAATTCAGATGAAAGCTTCGAATTCGGTTGAAACATTTTGTAAATGACAGTGAAGAAGTTCCATCTTGTCAAGACGGAGATACCATTGGCAGACTGCGTTAGCACACCAATAAATTTGAAATATCCGACGACCATCTTTGTAGATAACGACCTCAAGTTGAAAATGTTTCCCGCAGTGTGGCCTTCCATGGCTCGAAACAGAAGTGAAGCTAACTGAGGAATAATCTTTGTGTCATCCATCAAGATTCTCATCCCCACCACGGTTGAGGTAAGCATGTGAAAGAATTGGCAACCGACTTGCACATATCTTTGAGAAAGTCTAGTTCCTTGATTGACATTAGCAAACCTCATTCTTAAAGGTCTGTAAAAAATGAGCAGCCGTCTGATAAATTTAGTAGATTTTACCAGCTCATCTAAGAGTTTCCCAACAAGCAGCGGACCCTCCAGCAGCTCTTGTATCACATTCCAATTCCAAACAGTAAAATCCTTGGTTTGTAGTACTTTGGAGTCAAACACCATTTTTCGAAACTTGATATCATCTACTTCACGCCCCAAAGTTCCAACCGTTATGTTTTGCGAGAAACTTTTAACAGGCTTACCGTAATCAATACCAGCCACACCTAGTCTATTTCTAGTTCGATTCATGGAGTAAGTCATTTTGCCCAATTGGAATGTTTCATCGTAAACTAGAGAATCATAAGTATCCGGAAGCCCTTTTCCTTCAAAGACATTGACATCTAATAAATTCGATGTCAAATTTATAAATTCCGCCAAAAGCAGTCTACTTTTGGATACTAATGATGTCCGGACCTTTTCATCTTTTTTCTGATCTATCAGGACCCAGATATGTTTAATAAAGTCGCTATGGTACATCATCAGGACTAAAAGTGCAAGGTGCTGGTTAATGAGCATTGATTCTCGAGAAAAATGCATGAAGATCTGTTTGAAATGTGATTTGTGTTTGTTGTAGGACAATTGCTTAATCCTCAATACATCGAGGAAAATGTCGATTAGGTATTGGGCACACATGGGTACTTGAAAAAATGAAAGCAATTCTTTCAAAGGCTTGAAATTGTCCATTGAGAACAGCATAAATCCGTTATAGTCCTTGAGCGCCTTCGTGATCAAAAAGCATGCGTTTTGCATTTTTTCCACGTTCAATGCAGATTTAGTATTGGAATCGGAGAAACTGGTCAGCAACACTGAAATGTCGAAATCATTCAAAAAATGGACCCTTGTGGCATGCATAGACATCAGATGTAAAATAGTGTCAAGTATGATGCAAGCGGTGGGAAAGAAAGAACATTCTTGGAGGATTCCCTCAAGGACCCTCATGCCATTGCACTCACTCACTACGTCAGGGCTCACAAAACAAAGTTCCAGCAGCGTTTCCAATGCCATGTTCCTTAAGGGGTCCTCTTGCTTCTCCACACAACTGATGACGGCCTGCACTATTCCCTTTGTGATTCCAGCACGATGTTCCAAAAAAGTTCTCACTAATCTCAAGGCCTGTTCTCTTTCCATTTGGAACGAAAAATCTTTCGCAAATGATATTATTATGCAGACATCCACATGCAGTCGTAGAAGCTCTTGCACAAACTCTTCACCATCTATCAAGTACCTGCATATGCGATAACCACACGACACCACAACTCTGTCCTCATGCAAAAGCATCAATTGCACGGTATACATGAAGGAGTCCAGTAAAAGATTGCTTCTTATCTCGGGATGCTGTTTCAACAACGCTACAAGTCCATTAGATTTCTTAAGAACAAAATCTGCCGATGAATGAGCATCCTGTAGACTCTGCATGTACCCACTCACCAGCCAGGTCGCCGTTTCAATGTTCTTGGCATTTGGCTCTCCTTCATCACTCTGCGATAAGAGATCCGAGGCATGTCCATCCGACTCCTCTTCCTTGTCATGTGGACTTTTTAGCGTATAGTTGTCTTCCAAGGGCAAAGGACTATCCTGTGCCCTCAAAGTCTGCTCCAGCGAATGCTCCTTTAAGCTATCCTGTGAATTTTGAACACCTGCTGACGAGACCTCCCTAGGCAGCGATTTCGAATGATCTCGAGCGGAATACAGTTCCCTAGATTTCTTGGTATGTTCGAACTGATTCTTCAAATCAGAAAGCTGCTTTTCAATCCTCTTGATCGCCTTGTCTAGTTCACGAATCTGCGTGTTAGCCTTAATGCGCATGGAATGCTTCTGCAGATGATCCGTAGAATATGTTCCGGAATAAATCTCGGACCCTGTGGAATCTCGTACATGTTCTGCTTCCTCCTTATTCCTACGTGTCTCATTCAGGTGCTGCTGTAGCTGATTAATCTCAACTTTGAGTCCCTGTAGGGCCTTGTTCAAACTTGTCGTAGGTCTCTTGCCTTGGAGAGGACTGGCCGGCGACGGTGGTACGCTGTCCAACCTCTTTGTAGACAGAAATGAAGTCGACAGCACGAGCTTCTGACGCTGTTTCTTATTAAAATTACCATTAGAACCGCTGTCACCATTTAGGAAAGCTAACCCATCAGTGTTTGAAGTGTTGGTAGTGCTTGAACGCGAGCGGCCCACCTCATCTTTCGGACTTCCATTTAAACTGTTGTGCACAGTGTTCATCCTCTAACTTGTAGCCAATTTGGGCTCGAAACACTCTCGTGGCCCCTTGCCTCGACCTGAAATCAAGTTTTACTTATTGTCCAAGAGCTTGATTTCGATCTATTCCAGCTTAAATTATAACTTACATCGCTACGTACAGTCACGTGCAAATATTTTATGTACAGGAAGAAGGCTCTATGGCAGGACGGAGGCATCATTTGGCTTAAAATACCCTATTTCTTGCCACTTTCGAGTAGCTGTTCCAGCTGGTTGACTATATGTGTCGTCTCTGTGTCCATAGGCAGCTGTACAGGTACCATGTCTTGACCCATGAGCCGCTTAAGCTTGAAACTGAATTCTGGGAAAGTGGATATGTCGGCGATCCAGCAACCGCCAAATATCATCATGGAAAGGCCACCCGTGGCGAGACCAGTGCCCAAAACCAGTGCGCTAGCTGCTTCTCCCTTGTGGGAAAACGGCGGAGCTCTGTAATTTAATTGGAACATGTTGGGAATGTCTGCATGGGTTAGTAAAAAAGATTCTGAGGTTGTTTCTATGATAAATAACACTTACATTTACGCCCCAGCATGCCTCTGTAGGCTAATCTGCAGGAAAGTAGTGTGAGAGCCGTGGCACCAAAGAACCTCAGCATCTGCTGTTTGCGCCTGGCTCTGTACTCCTGTGAGAACACAGATATCTGCTTCTGAGTGATTTGTAGGCCATCCATGACTTTAGTCTAAGTCTCTTTGTATTCTACTTGCAGTGGTTCTCAACATGAAATTTTGAGCTGGGAAATTAGAGGATTAACCTTATCCACCACATCGCAGAAAAAAAAGAGCAGTTCATCACGCCATGCACCCTCAGTTGGAAGCCAAGAGGTTCAACAGTATGTTTCTATGCAATAGTTGCCGATTTGTATAACAGTTTTACTAACTTTCCAAGGCTGCATCGATTTTATCCAGGCCCTCGACCAATGTCACCAAAGAGAGTATTACAAGAGGATGTTTGGTCTGTGTGACATAGAGAAAGAGGCCCTCTCGAAGTGCCTGCATGAGGCTAGAAAGAATGGGGAGAAGGAACAGATTGCCATCATGAGAGAAAAACGTAAAGCCATCGAAGACAAGTGGAAAAAGATGGACGAGGAAGAATACGGTGAAGAACTTGTGCTCAAGAAACTGTTGGAAAGACATAGAGACAAGTTGGACGGCCCAGAAAAGCAGTAAATTTGACTAATTTTGCTTGTTTTTGTGATATTTTTAAAGATTATCGTGTAAATATGCTGTGTAGGTACGAAATGCGTATATTTTCAATCCTGCCTAGTTCTCAAATATTTCTTTACCACTTTGTCCTTCTGGATGACGTACACGACAGCCCCCCAACCTGAAAGGGCATCACGATCCACAGCGTTCAGCAATGCTTGGCTGATGGTCTCAAACAAATCTTCTGGCTCCAGGTTAGGCTCGTATAGCGATTCACACATACCAAACAGCTGGTCAGAAGCGGTGCCACTGACGATGAAATCCTTGGCCTCGTCGATGCACCCAATCATATCGAAGCCTGCGATGAATGGTTGGCCCGTCTTGGAATTGAGTCCTGCTACCACAGGCCCCACAAAGTAGGGCCCAAACCTTCTCTCATATAGAGACGAAGATACCAGCTGTGTAAGCGTCTCGGGCTCAATCGGTCTGTCTTCTCTTAACTTGTAAAGATTCGTCTTGTAACGGAACGTTTCGCTAACTGTAATAACATCTGTGGCCAATCCTGTAAGACCTAGAAAAACATGGCCATATCTGAAGATCTTCTCAAAATTGTTGGCAAGACTAAGTGACTGCATACCAAGACGCAGATCACACGCAATGGCGACACAGTCTTTACCGGCCATGGCAACGCAAACACCACCATTCATCGTACTGGGATCAGACATGGTAAATTCAAATTATTTTTAAGCAGTACTAATACCCTCTAGCAACCTAGTAACGCTCTATCAATGCTACTTTCCAATCTTGAATGTGTTGATGGTTTTAACAAAGGCCAAGTTTGCCACCTCTGACCCTTTGAAATGTCGAGAAGATGTCATTCGTATGATGTGATGATTATCGCAGGCATATTAAAGAATCGTTACATATAGTCCTCTGCACCTGGAGGGGTGGGATACATTGTTAGTTTTTTGTCTATCATTGTGGAAGATTTTTCAAGGCTAAGTCCAGGACGTGCAAATATACAGCGCTCTTTTCGTTCAGTTCATTGAGATACAGATATTTCTTGTTCCAATTGTCCATAGCCTTTTCGAAATTCCTTGTGCGCTGCCACACAGATACCATGCGTGGTTTGACCCTATTGTGGTCATCTATACTCTGCTGCAAGTACTCAGTGAAGTTTTGGAGCTCTGATATCTTGTCTACCATGCCTACCTCTTCCGTGGTGTTTTCCTGCTCGCTATACAGGTGGCCTATGGAGAGCAGAGGTTTCCAGTCAGAGAGGTAGATTTTATCGAGAGAAGAGGAAGTTAAGAATCCATCAATTACGCGCGGGCTCCAGCCGTTCTCTTCATTGGAGACTATCTCGAATTGAGCCGTAGGTACTGTCGTCAAACGGGCGGCCCAGAAGTTGACGCAATTAACGAAGTTTTGGGCCTCGATGACACTCCCCGTTTGAAATTCTAGCACTGTCCTGTCTCTATGCAGCGCAGCTGGTATAGTCACTGTGAAATTTCCCCTGTGGACAGGATCTACCTCAGAAGTCCTGCGGCGATGGTTAGCTGGACGTTGGTTGTTGTTTTTATTGACGACGACGTTCTCTTGAACCAACTTAGCCAAAGCCTCGTAAAGAGAGCATGCAAAAAAAGCATCACTGATTTTTTTTATCCCCTCTAAGTCCTCGGTCGAATCCTGTGTCCCCACACATGGCGGATGTGTGCGAAACACGTACATTCTGCCTTCAGACACTTTACACCTAACCTTGGTCCAATGAGTGTTGCCATCAAAGAAAGCCACTGGCTGTTTGTTTTCGTGCAGCAAAGATTTTGGTTTCGATCTAGTGATCCATCGAAGAATTCCACCGGATGGCATGAAGTGCTTAGCCCTCTGAGGAGTAGATCTATCGTTCGAAGGAGATGAGAAATTTTGTCCGTTCATTTGTATTCCTGAGTCCATGCACCACAATGTATTATTATTGGATTTAGACAGTGTGTCAAAGGACTCCTTGCGGTACAAGGGGAGCAATGGCTTGTTGTTGTGGAACCTCCAATTAGAAGTATAGTGTGACTCTCTTTTGAAGGAAGTGGAGGAACTAGAAAGAACAGACGCCTCGTCATCGGATGAACTGTTGTCGGCGGTGAAGCCCAGCTGACTTCTGGAGGAAGCTTTGGAGTTCCTCCTCCTCTGTCTTACGCCCCAATCCCTGGAGTCTCTACTTCTATTTTCTCTTTTATTTTCTTCTTTGGTTAGAAGTGGCAACGACATGTATTTGAGAGCGTCATAGTAAGTGCACAACTCCTCACGAATCTCTGCCTCATATTTCGGCAGGTTAAAATCGCACTTGGTTGCTTCTATTGAAACGGCATAAAGTGTATTGTCCACGAATTCCTCCTTGGAAAACTTGATCTGGTTGTTCATATTCTCTGTGTTGTGTAGGTCAGAGTTGAGAATCAAGAGTGCGAACAAGACAATGTGACATAACTTGTAATTGTGTCCCCAGTGTGTTTCAGGGTTCGCGGAGACCCAACCTTTACTGAGTTCTTCCAATATACGGTCGATGGCCTGCGCCTCTGCAATGAAATATAACCTAGTGACGAGCTTGTAAAGAGAAAGCACTAGGGAGTTCGGCAGTGGTTCCAGCAGTACAATAAATTTTTCCAACGCATTGCCATTTTCTTTTGCGCCCAGGAAATTGGCATATTCACGGTAGCTGATCTTGTCGTAGATGCCCTGGACAATTTTCACTGCAATTTCTTGAGCTTCGAAATCTTCTTCACTGGTCCGACTTTCTCTCAACTCTGGCTTAGACTTAGGCACTGGTACTGGCACTGACTCTGTCTTTGGCCTTGGCTTTAGCTTTGGCTTTGGCTTTGGCTTTGGCTTTGGCTTTGGATTTGGCTCTGGTTCCGGTTCCGGTTCCGGCTCCTGCCCCGGCTCTGGCTCCGGATCTAACTGTGCCTGTGCCCTTGTCTCTGGTTCAAGCTCCACCTCTGACTCCAGCTCTGGCCCTAGCTCTGCTTCCAGCTCCAGCTCTGCCTTCAGCTCCAGTACCAACTCTGTCTCTGAATCTACGCTTGCCCGTTCACCTGCCTCGTCCTCTAAATTTGCCCTAGCCTCAGCTCTCAGCTGGGCCTCTTCGGCATTCACTAACACCTCAGCTTCGGCCCTTGCCCTCGCCTGAGCTTCGGCCTCAGCTTCAGCTTGAGCTTGAGCCCAAAGCTGCGTCTGCTTTCTAACCTTGGCCCTATACTGCTCCTCCAAGGAATCTTCCTGTCCACCAAACTCTGTATCCACCTCTAATCCAGGTGAAGATTGGGACTTTGACAACGGTCCTGGTTCTGCATCTTCATTTTCAACAAGCATATGTATATTTCGCATCTTGGGGGAGATTGTAAGACCAGGATTATCTATCACCGCTTGTGAAAGAGACGGAAGTGCGAGTCTGCTCGGTGAATCCTCCGGCGGCTCTTGGGGCGTACGACCGAAGCTTGTGTTGTAGCGAACAGGCGTTCTGTTCATCCTGGCGAGCCTGGACTTGTTTGTCTGTTGTTGGGCAAAGTGTAATCAATCGTGTGTCGAAATAATCAATAAATGCCAAGACTTGCAAGTATACACAAACGTATTGTGTGGGACGCAATGGAAAGCCAAACCGATGCTTAATACTTTGCGATAAGTTGCGTTCTGGCCGAGAGAATCACAGTGGTGCGGCCACGTTGAGTCGGGCGCGGTACGACTGGAGCGTTTCCAGCACAGCGGAAACGCTAGGCCCTCGGGCAGTCTGTAAAATAACTTTTAGCAGCCTGAGCAGCCTTGACAAACTTGGCACACTTGCACATAAGCTCCAAGGTTTTGTCCTATACGTTTCGATTTCGCAGATTTTTCTACAGAACCGAATGGATCAACACAGGTCGTTTAAACAATGCGAGACCGTTCTTGGGTTGTTTCACAAAACTCTGGCTCAAGAGATACGCTATTTTACTTTTGGCACCTGCCTGCTCGAGCGCGCACTGATATACGCTGATTTACGAGGCGAGCGTATGTACAGTTAAATCTGGCACAGCCCGAGGCTGTTATAGTCGAAGAATTTACGCAGCCGTCAATGCGAAACCATTTGCAAACGCTGAGCACTCTCGGAAATGCCGTATGCGGGTAGCTTACTTTTCTGACTCTTGATAAACCCTTTGGTAAGCCCTTTGGTAGGCGATTTATTTTTAAATATCTCCAGCCACCAAACTAAATAGTAGGCGAGCTCCGTTCATTTTGTCAATGGCACAATTGAATCATGAAGATTAAACCATTGGCTTGTTTGACCGATCAATTTCCTTCGATACCGAGATGGCAGCCTAAGTCAAGGCGTAAAAGAATGCAGGATCGAGGTTAATACTCCGTCAATGCTTGACGGAGTAGTCCATATGAGTAAAATATCGTAAAATATCGTAAAATATCGTAAAATATCCGTATAAAGCGATATAAGACACCTTAATACCAACGGGACCAAACTTTGAGGGTCTGCTTTCGGTGAAGCTTCTGGCAGCCAACAGCAATGCCGCCCTGCCCTTCAGCGTGTTCCAGCCCGAGCGACGACTCGCCTATAGCTATCTGTCTTGTTGTTATTCAACTTTTCTCTCATCGCCTCTTATTCAACGCGTCGCGCGTCATTGCCCAAACAAGACGAAGCAATGCAGAATAAAAAATCGCAAGGTGGAACCAGCGCATCAAGAAGAGCCAACACTAGGGTTCAAGTCTAAAGCCATGTCGCAGGTCCATCCACTACAGCTACAACACGAACAATTGCACGAACAGGCGTTGCAAGAGACTCAGAACGCAGCGTCCCTTATGTCCACAGCACCCGCAGATCCGTCGTCGCTGCCCCAGTCCCAGATCGACAGTTTGAACCGCCACAGCATGTCAGCGGCGGCGGGGCCCCCTCCGGGGGCCGCCGCTGGCGTTGCCGCTGGTGTGGAGACTCCTGAGGTGGGAGCAGGTTCCCTTGGCGAGGGCCAAGGTGAAGAGGATGAGATGGCCCTGGCGTCGTTTGTACCCATCGAGAAATTACAAATCAACGGTATCACGTCTTCAGATATCAAGAAACTACGCGAAGCAGGCCTGCACACGGCTGAGGCCGTGGCGTATGCGCCCCGGAAGCACCTGATGGAGGTGAAAGGTATTTCCGAGGCCAAGGCAGACCGGCTGCTCAATGAGGCCGCTAGGCTGGTGCCCATGGGGTTTGTAACGGCGGCAGATTTCCACTTGCGCCGTTCCGAGTTGATATGTCTAACTACGGGTTCCAAGAACTTGGATACGTTACTCGGAGGCGGCATGGAGACGGGGTCGATCACTGAGCTGTTTGGGGAATTCCGTACAGGGAAGTCTCAGCTGTGCCATACGTTGGCGGTCACATGCCAGATACCGTTGGACATCGGTGGTGGTGAAGGTAAATGTCTTTACATCGATACAGAGGGCACTTTTAGACCCGTGCGACTGGTATCCATTGCCCAAAGGTTTGGGTTGGATCCCGACGATGCGTTGAACAATGTGGCGTACGCTAGGGCTTACAACGCGGACCATCAGATACGGCTTCTGGATGCCGCTGCGCAGATGATGAGCGAATCGAGATTTTCGCTGGTGGTGGTGGATTCCGTCATGGCGCTGTACAGAACAGATTTCTCCGGTAGGGGTGAGCTCAGTGCACGCCAGATGCACCTGGCGAAATTCATGAGGGCGCTGCAACGGTTGGCGGACCAGTTTGGGGTGGCGGTAGTCGTCACGAACCAAGTGGTGGCGCAAGTCGATGGAGGAATGTCATTCAACCCGGACCCAAAGAAACCCATTGGCGGTAATATCATGGCGCATTCCTCCACGACAAGATTGGGCTTCAAGAAGGGGAAAGGTTGCCAGCGTCTGTGTAAAGTGGTGGACTCGCCATGTTTGCCCGAGGCAGATTGTGTGTTTGCTATTTACGAAGACGGGGTCGGAGATCCAAGGGAGGAAGATGAGTAGACGGGGTCCACGGTTTTTTATGTATTAAATATGTCGAACGGTTGCGAGTGCGACTGCAGCCAACGGTTTTGTATCATAAAAGGGAACAAAACCAATGAGGTACCAATAGCACAATAATTCGAATATCTGAAATAGTATTTTTCTTTCTTTTAAAGTACCTATTGCTACAAACCCGCTTCCACTTCAGTACAGGAGACCGTTCTGAAGGGTAGATATTTCCTAGTTGAAAATCAAGTAACTTGAACCTCGCCGCAACAGCAGGATCTAAACGTGGTGAGCCAGCGGGCAGGCTCAGTACGCGCTATACCCCGTCCGGAAAACCAGCCGTATCACAGCCTGCAAAGAACTCACTGTCGGTTCATGTAGCATACCGCTCCCTGGTAGCTCTGCCACCAGGAAATGCAGTCTCCCATGGAGATGCGGACGTGCTGGGGGCCGTAACAGGTGAATACCTAGGTAACGGACTGACAGGCGACATCGCCGCAGGCGCCATCGCTGCAGGAGACACGTGATCTGTCACTGTATTACGACCGGTATTATAATCGTTCTCAACCCTCCTGAAAGAAGTGGAACGAGGAACGGCGGCCCGGTCCTGACGTACTTCTCCCCGCGCCCTGCTTGCCTTCACCTTCTCTGCGGCTTCAATCGCAGCCTGCTCTTCTCTTTCGTTTTCAATACGAGATTGGCACTTCTTGGAGGTAAGACTCATAAACATCCCTCTAACAGCTCCGCGCTGG
This sequence comes from Zygosaccharomyces kombuchaensis, assembly GCA_003705955.2. Taxonomy (NCBI): domain Eukaryota; kingdom Fungi; phylum Ascomycota; class Saccharomycetes; order Saccharomycetales; family Saccharomycetaceae; genus Zygosaccharomyces; species Zygosaccharomyces kombuchaensis. The sequence continues at coordinate 37,849 of PPJZ02000052.1, forward strand.
CTCTTTTTATCCCGCTCAAGCGCTTCTATCCTCCTGTTGCACTCTCTTTTCGACAGCCTGACCTTCTGTGCCAAGAGTTGCAAATCTTCATACTTACACTTCAAATCCTTCTCGTCCGTCATGGACTCAAGCAGACCATGCTTATAAAACTTTTCTATGCGTGTTATCCCATCGTTGATGAAACCCAGCAAATCGTCAAATAACCGGTAAACTTTTACTAAATCGTTGACCTTCAATTCCGATCCGGAAGCTCGCTCTTCAAAGTTCTCAAATCGAAATGTTGCTATGGTATAGAGTACCTGTAACGATTGAGAAAGCGTGAGATTTTCAAATACGACAAAATCCTCCTTTCCATCAGGCATGCTAGGTAACGGAGACAAGGGTAGTTGTGACAAGGGTTTATGACATTCGGAAGATGGAAGGGCAGACCTGGGAGGAATGTGTCTCTTCTTATAGATGTGTTCAACGCCTGTTGGCCTCGTACACCCATAGATTAAAAGATTAAAAGTAACTTTTGAAAAAAAACAAACAAGAGGACAGTAGCAAACAAACGACCGTCACCCTCCTTGAGAGCCCCTAACAGGCCGCGAACTCAGCAATGAGAAATCGTTTGCGAGGAAGCCAAGCACAAGAGATTTGCACTCCGACCAGTGGTTGCCGTGGTTCTCGCCTGGAGTGCTTGCGTCTCGTTACTCCTCTGGTCGGTAGCTGTCTGCAGCGAACATTTGCTAATTAATATTATCTAATTAATATTATTTATCTAACTGCTATCGCTTGTAAATGTCCTTTATCAATGATAGATAGCTGGCTCAAATTGAAAAAAATAAACATGTGACCTGCTCGTCGTTTAAACGGAAAGTGAAGAATTGCTTCCAATCGGAGTTGAACCGATGATCTCCACATTACTAGTGTGGCGCCTTACCAACTTGGCCATAGAAGCTACGAAATTCGCGTAACGTTTCCTGGGTTTTCAGGATACAGAAAGGTATACCACCTTGTCTTTTCATCGATTTTCCTGTCCACCTGAAAAGAAAACTGTGCATTATATGGCGTTGAGCACTTGAAGTAGACCAAGACGTAATTGCGCAAATGGACTTTTTGGAGTACCATGCGCTTACAGCGCTGGAAGAGCCTGCTGATACTTCTGAGAAGCTACCGGAACCTTCCTCGACTCTCAATTTGTCTTCTTTCCCAACAAGTAGTAATTCAGAAGAGAATGCATTCAAACTGCCGGACTTCATTGGCGGTTTTGCCAAGGGCAAGGATGAAGAAAATTGTAACCTCTACGAAAAGATGGCCCACTATGCTGAACTATCCATGAAGAAACTCAAAATCGATGATGCGAGGGTTCCCACCATTCCAATACGCGAACAGCTTGTCCCTCAGTTTACGGAGCCTACGAAAGCTAAATTGGCCAGTTCCGAAGGCACTACCTCTAAGAGGAAGCCAACGGATGCTACAGACATTGTATTGTCCAAAAAACTGTCGAAAGTCTTGAACGATTACTCCCTGAGCAACTACCAATCTCGATCGCAGCTGAGGAAATCACTGCTTTCGTTGGAGAGGAATAGAAACAAATTAGGCATCGACGAACAGCGATTGATTAATCCAGGGTATTTGGGCACTCTGGAGAGAAAGTCCCTGAGAAGTGATTTAGAGAACGAGTTGCTCAAGGACCACTTGACCGTTTTAGAAGAGTTTAGACCCATTGTTAGGCGGATTCACCGTTTCTCCAGTCCAGTGAACAACATTAAAAATACAGGCCAGGAGTTGCTCAAAGAGGCTGGGGATGATCACTCCAGCGAGGATAATTCCGTGACAGATGAAGTGAATCGATTGCGCTCCGAAGTGAGATCGCAAGAGTTGAAAAAGCGACTTCTCATCGTATTGAAAGAGCAGTTCACCTTGAACCAGCTCGAAGATGACACGATCGCCAACGGGGCTGTGGATCTCCAATTCTTTAGTGTCGTAGAGAAGGTATTACAAATTAAGGAACGCGCCACATATTTGCTAGCACTACCGTCGTCAAGAGCAGGCGATTCCCTCATAAAGCAGATAAATCAGACTTTAGGGTTTGTCAATAAGAAAGTTTTCCATTACTTGGTTGCATTTTTGCACAATTACGAATCGAACTCGCAGCTTTTAGGCGAGAGATCTTTTGACCCGGACGACACAAACCTCCTGTTATTCCAAAAAAGTCTAATATACCTTTCTAATGACTTGGAGCATTTTAATGAGTTTTTGAAAAGAGTTACTTCCATCCGGTCTAAGGGCGTATTAGATGACTTTTTGTCGCAATTCGATTTTAATCCAAAGGATTCTAAACCTATCGTGTTGTCTGCTCAAGATCCGCTTCGCTACATCGGTGACGTACTCGCGAATATTCATAGCTCCATTGCGAATGAGGCAGATTTTGTGAAATCATTGTTCAAGTTTCAGCTGGATGAGAGCGCTCTTAAGTTACCGCTGTACAACAGAGAATTTTTACAAGGACTGGATGAAAAGCTCTTGAATGAGACTGTACAATCGTTGGCCAATTCATGCCGTATCAGGATCGAACAAATTGTCAATTTTGAAGAGGACCCAGTGGCCAATTTGGAGATAACTAGGTTACTCAACTTGTACCAGATGATGTTTGAAAGAAAGGGTATTAGGAAGAACAGTGCCCTGATTGCCAACTTGCACAATTTGGAATGCTCGGCTAGGGATAAAATCCCTGAATTTTATGTTAAGGCGATTAAAGATGTCGCATCTTCACCAGTGGAACCGAGCCATGACTTGCTGCCACCAGATTGGCTTTCTGAATATATTACTAAAATTGTGGAATTGTTCGAAGTATATCAGCAAGCTGATTTAGATGATACACACAAGTTGATAGATTTGCCCTTTTTACAAAAAGTGGTAGAGGTGCCCATAGAAAACACTTTATTGAAAAGAATACAAAAAGCCTTCCCATTAGCCAAGAAGAGCGAGGATAGTAAATCTTCCGCGCTCATGATGCGAATCAACTGTTTCGACCTCATAAAAACCAGATTTCAACCGTTCTCTACGACTATTTTTTCACAGGATGATCAAGTGGCCACAATTTTCCGGAAGATTGAAGACAAGCTGAACTCGCTCGTCAAGCAGATGCTGGAGCTGCAGCAAAAGTTACTGTTTGAGAACACGGGATTGAGTTTGTATTTTAATTTGTTCAATATGATTTTTCCTGTTAGTTCGGTGCAAGATGAGCTCGATTACGACATGTACTTATCCCTGTGCGAGAACCCACTCATGGATCTTTCCAATATTGAGAGCAACGTCCATGAAAAGCTAAATGCATATATTCCACAAGCGTTGACTGACGTTCAAGAAAACATGCTCTTCAAACTTGCATCGCCAACTATTGCTGGCCACATTTGTGACAGTTGTTTCGCAACTTTGTCCCTCTTTTACGTGACGTTTAGAAAAGTATTAATGCATTTACATCCAGACCAGAAGGATACAATTACCAATATCTTGAACTTCTCTGAGCAAGAGTTCAACACTTTGATTGGTATAGACCAACAAGAATTGGAATAAATAAATAAGAATTGTAGCATTATCGATTACATCGATTACTTAGCCTCTTCTTCTTTCCGAATGGCATGATTGGGTATTCTACCTCGGCCATAACCGTTGACTTCGTAATAATCCATGGGATAATACTCCGAGTTAAATGCCACATCTCTCTGAAGCATTACATTGGCCTCGTACGGTGTTAAAAGAGGTTTATTGAACGCATAACCCCAGTCAATTGATAGCCTCGGGCATGCTACCTGCACAAACACATCGACGTTATCAAACATGGAAAGCTTCTGAGGAAAAATTTCACTCAAGATAATCTTTACCACCGTTTTGCCGGCTGCTGAAAGACTCTTTTCCAAATTTTGCACAGTTGCCAAGTTACCTTGTCGGCCCAACGCACCCAATATTAATCCAAACGTCTTTCCCCCACGAGCGGTCTCGACCGCATCAGCTCTTAACTTTACCAATTCCTTCTGTTCGTAGTACTCACGAGTAAACCTTCGGCTGTACGGATCGTACCTATATGCTGGAATATCAGGGTTATGAATCATGGCAGATTCCAAGTGAAATCTGCCATCGCCGATGTAAACCATTGCGTCAATCTGATCCTTGCTCAGTCTCTGAGAGGTACATCCTAAAACTTCACCTTTTGAAAGGGGCTTTATCTGCGGGGGAATCAAATACAGCATGTGATCTTCGTCGTTGAGTAATTTGTCCTTGAGACTGTGGATTGTAGGATTGAATTGGATGGTGCCAAAAGCAGCCAGGCGAGAGCCTCTGGGAAAATTCTTCTGGAGCGTCTTGATGATATGTCGTTCTTCGATATTTATAGTGACAAAAATGTACAGGACTTTGATTTTGGTAACGTCTATGGGTACTAAACATGAATGTGCGTAATGTACTATGAAATCACATTCCAAGGCTCTAGCGGTATAATCGTCAATACAGCATGCTCCATAAGAGACGTCACCCATAACCACCGTTTGAACGCCGCAAAATTGTTCCAGAATATCGCTAATTACTAACGAATAAATTAAGAGACCTTCGGGCATCTGCAAGGCAACACGCTTTGCATTATGTTTTTTGATATTCCAGACGGTTTTTTGGATTTCAAAATTGTAATTAGACGGCAGTAACTTTATAGCTTCATTGAGCTCCTTGTCTTCCATAATTTCATCTGGTATATGATTGATCGCACGTCCAACGCTAACTCTTGGTCGGGGTTTATGAGTAACTGCAGAGACATCTGTAGTCACCACGGACTCTTTGTCACCAACAATTTTTCTAGCGCCCACAAACCTTCTCCTAGGCACTGCAGATTTTTCACTCATCATAAGATGTGGAAATCGCCAAGTAGTCGTATTATTTATTATCGATTGGCCTTTGTATTTAAAATTTTTATTTAGAAGGTGAAATTTTTCAGTTCAAGCTCATCGCCCAAATGTGATAAAAATTGAAATATAGTGCAACGGAGAGGCAGATGAAATGCTAGCGCGCCAGCAATGATAACTCCTAGGTTCAGTATTAGTCAAGACGATGAGTTCGTTCACTTAAGTGTTAATGTGTCAAGTTTACGGTTCAATGCAGCCGCTCTAGAGATGGTAATCGAGGAGAACGTCTTTGTATTCCATCTGTCACCATACTACTTAAGGTTGAGATTTCCACATAACCTAGTTGATGATGAAAGAGCTACTGCCAGATATCAATCTAAAGAAGAGTCGATTGAGATAAAGCTTCCCAAGGAGGAAAAAGGGTTGGCCTTTGAAGATTTGGACCTTCCTACCAAGTTGCTTGCCAGACAGGGTGATTTATTGGGAGCTTCCGCCCTGGAAACCCATGGTAAGGAAATCCCAAAGGGTCCACTAATTCAGGAGGTAGGGGGAGACACGAACAGTGCTTCGAACTTAGCGTCCTTACAGGAGCAAGGTGAGGCCTTTAACTGGGAGATTGAACAAAAGCCGGTTGATTCTACAACGGATGGATTGTTGAAAACAAAATACGGGTTCGACAATTTGTATGACAATGCCATATGTGTTTCCATTTCGAATGGTAACGACATTAATGAGTTGGATGACCCGGAGCACACTTCTGCAAACGACCGTGTAAAGGAAAGGTTACTCAAAGAGAAGTTAAAGTTTGATGCAGAATATTATGTTTCAGAATACATGGTATCTAAATATGGATCTCCTGAGGAAGTAGAAATAAACGGTATAAACGAGGTGCTCAAATACACTCCCCCAGTGGTAAAACAGTATTTGAAATGGTATAAATCTACCCAAGACAAAGATGCCATAATGCCCCTGGAATTTTCCAAACAGGAACAAACTCAAATGCAAGAAAACATTCCTCACAAGGAATACCTGGTGCAGGACACAAAGAGACTATACATCACGATATTGAGCCTTTTGTTCGGGTACATGCTCGAGCAACTCGAATGCGGCGGGACGCATAACACAGAAAGTGCATGGACCATTGGCCGGTTGGCCCCGCAGATATCATTCCTGGATCAGCAGCTGTTGCTAGAGGATGACATAGGCGCCGTGTCTATCATCAAAGCTGCGGTCGTAACGGGCACGAGACGCTCTGTCAGCTATCCGCTGCACAGAAATTTCGGGTTAAGCCAAAGGGCTTGGACCTTTGTGTACTACTTGCTGCGTGCTGGTAAAAGAATGGTCGCTAGATGTCTCTTGGACATCCAGGAAGTCTTTCGGTTCCATGACGTATATTATGTCTACAACAGAGTTCTATTGGACGATCTGTGCTCTTGGTTTCTCTCGCAGGGCAATGAAAATGTAATCCGCAGTCTAGCTGTAGAATTGAAGAAGGAGATCGATGCAATGTCCAAAGATCAGATAAAGTTTGATTGCATGTCAGGGTTCGATGCAGAAACTGGCGAACCCTCTTGGGAAAACATGACTTTGAAAGAGATGGAAATCGTAGCAGAAAGCCAGTACAGGGAGGATACAACCAGTGTGTAGAGAGATTAGCTACTGTTTAATAATTTAGCCACGGAGTTGACCTCTCTGCTGTTACGCACGGGACTCTCGTTTCTGCTGCTGCTCTCGCTGCAAGTTTTTTCGTCGTAATCGTGATGGCGCTGCGTTGTCCGCGGTGATCTACTTGGTGGCGAGTGCTGTTGTGCTATGATTGGCGGTTTACTTGGCGGCGAGTGCATCTGCTGCTGTGCCTGCGTCCGTGGCTGATGTTGCTGTTGCTGCTTTGATGACTCCAAAATATTCAGATCAATGACACCAAACGAAGATGCAGATTTGGTGCGTCTATGCTTCTTAGCAACCATTCCCAATTTTTTCCAAGACCCCCCCATATTGCCCTGGGCCGGCTTCTGCCCACACCGTTCACCCTTGTTGACGCTCAACATTGGCGTTCCGCCTGTGGGCACCGCAGGTGAGGAGTAGTTGCCGCTTGACATTGAGAAATTCCGCTGGTGTGTGCCCATCTTGCTAACACCTCCCTCGACATCATTGTTACTGCTGTGACTGCTGTGACTATGGTGACTGTGGTGGCTGTTGTCGTTACTGCTGTCGTAATCATTATCGTACTCATCGCTTCTCCTATGAGGCGTCACGTGGGTACTACCCTGCGTCGTCGCTAGGGGAACACCGGGAATACTTGGAACGTCCCCTTCCTCTTTCAACGCAACGGAATCGTTGAGGGCCGCTACAGCATTGGCACCGATCCTAGCAGGTGAATGGTCCCGGTTTAGGGGGAAACTCATGGGTTTCGGGGGTAAATTACTCCCCACTGGTGGAAACTTGTAACTTTGTGGTGGTCGACTTATGCTTTCACGTTTCGACGTTATTTGTTGTCCCTGCTGTAATCCCTGTCCCTGGTGCTGCTGCTGCTGCTGCTGCTGCTGCTGTTGTTGTTGTTGTTGTTGCGGTTGCCGCAGCTGCTGCAGTTGCTGCAGTTGCTGCGGTAATGATATCGAAGGGCTCTCATTGGTGAAAAGTGAAGCAATGTGCTTTGCAGGAACCCCCAATTCGCTAGCTAGCTTGAACAACTCTATTGATCTAGTGACGTTTTCCAACCGGTAAAACTGCTGTTTGGTCCTCTCTTGTTCCACTTTAAAATCGAGGGCCTTCACAACCGCATCGTGGCTCATCCTCTGGGGGTTCACTTTGGTTCCAAAAACAAGCTCTAAAAGGGTGCTGCTGCTATAACTTTCAAAATTTTCATTATCCGACATCCCCAGCGTCTTCATCGGCAAATGCAAAGAGCAGTTCGATCTATCCAAAGAATGAAATAAGGCTATGCAAAAGCGACTCTATTTTTCAAGAACTTCTTAATCTACAGCTGCATGCATGAAGGGAGTTTAACAGTATAATATAAAATAAAATGTTTATACAAGCCCTCCCTTTCTTTCTCTACCCTCCTCCTTTATTCGATAATTTGGTGGTAAGGACAACTTAGTCTTTCTTGAAGAGTATATTATATGTACCGGAGATCACCAGAAACCGACATTGCCCCATGCGGAAGAATTAGAACCGCTTGGCAAAAATTCTCGAGCATTTTCCTGATCCGAATGAAAAAAGTGCGTAAGGAGTATACTCCGGGCGCAAGGGGCACAGAAACTGCCGCAGCAAGATGGAAAAGCTTCGCGAATTCATTCGTCCCACCGTTTGCTGTTTGACGCATGTGATATATTACCAGATTAGTTCCATTCTCAATGCGGTAAACTGTGCGACAAAAAGCGCGCGGAGAGCCGTGTTACTACAAGAGGAAATTAGGGGCCATCAAGAAAGAGCCCTTAGCTCGTTCTTCCTCCAGCGTAGTAAAGGGCAACACCGGGAGTGCTACTACCAGCAAAAGTTGGCGATGGACGAGTCGTGCATGTATGTAGTGTGTCTCGGGTTCTGCAGCTACAGGCAGAACAAGACCTTAGGGGCCGATAGCGGAATGTTGTTTTTCTTTCGGTTCAACAAGGGCACCGTTAAAAATTCGGCAGCGTAAATAATCAGGAGGGGACATAATTTCTTATGTTCGTGCAACCAACCGATATGCGTGAGGGTTTATTATTTACTTCACCCCTGGGCTCTTCGCATCTTGCTTCGATACATTGAGGCGGCGCTACGAAAGCAAACCCGATTCTGGCTAGGGGCACCGGCTGCAGATGAGATCGCAGCTGTAATAGGCGCTACAATTTTGAGTAGTAGTAAGGCTACATACGAGGGGAAAAGATTGCTTATTAGCATGCAATTGGTTTATTATTTCTCAAGTATCTTTTCTTCAATTGCCCGCATGTTGATCAGAAAAAACACCGTGAATAGCGATGCACTGCATTGGGATACAAAATTGTGGGGGTAGGTGGGGTGTACATCTATACTAAAAGGTACATCTGGCTTGCTTAAGCTCCTTCTTTATCGGAGAGAGCCGATCGTGGACGGTTGACACTGTAGTCCTTAGCCACTTGTATCACGTTCGGTTTATATGATGCTTCGTTAAACGGTAAATTAATGAGAATTCCGCTGCCAATTATAAAGGCACGTTCAATTATGAAGTTAGATTAAAGAAACGAAAAAAGAAATAAAAAAAATAAAAAAAAACGCTTCTATTCGATTGCCTTGTGTAGCTGTGATGAAGGGCAGTGTTCAACACTTGAATTGTTCTAGTATGACTGCTTAAATATTTAACTCGGAGGCTGGAGGCGGTTCCCGATTGTACATTAATGTACTAGATGGCTGCCGCTATTGTATACAATTGAGCAGGAAAAAGCAGTACCCCTGTGGAGGCCCTATTGAAGAATCTATTAAAGGGTCCATGCGCTACTATATATGGTGTATTACACAGTTTCCTCCTCGAAGACGACTTGGATTGGTTTCTCCATGAAAGAGGCGTGGCCCAAGACAGTGACAGAGGAGGCCCCCACTAGCCACAAGATGGTAGTGAAGGGAGATGCCAAAAATCCAAGAGGCAATGTAACGCAAAGCAGCACTGTGTACAGCTGTGTGGCTTTCAAAGTACCGAAAGGCGTCACCCAGTCCTCGCCCCGAAGCCTACTGATGCCTGCGACACCAGCCACGACCAGTGCTATGACGAACAGAAGCAGGAGGTTAGTCAAAAGGCTGTACACGCTGAGAGCTCCGACGATGAGGGCATAGTTGGACTGGTAGTACTTGATGTTGTAGGAGACCCTAGACTGCAACTCTGCAAAATTCTGCGGTTTGGAGAAATTCTTGAAGTTGAAGAACTCCTGTGGTGGGCGCACAGAGGAGAGTTTACTCTGTAATGTTTGGATCTCGCTCTTGAGGCGATCCACAGAGAGATTCTCGGTGAGATTAGAAAACTGCTTAGAGGAAAGTTAGTACCATGGATCAAATCGCTGGGGGCGCATTCCTATACATACAGTTAGAAGGCCTACCTGGTTCATGCTTGGCTTTGATGATTTTGGTTCCACTGTGTGATGATGGATGACAAGTCTTTGTTGTTAAGAGCGCGCAAAGCTGACGCGAAATAGGCGAAGCAAGGGCATTTTGTACGTACAGAAAAGTGTACACATACATGCAAATTACGAAAACCGCTACAACTTCAAATCCTGCTTCACGAGTGCCTTGCAGATCGGGTGATAGGTGTCTTTGAATTTGGCAAAAGTTTCTAATGCCAGTGGCCTATCGACTTGGTTAAGTAACCGGTAACCTGGCCTCACGAATTTCATTCTGCCGACGGTGCCCAACCATTGGGCCAACTGCCCGTACGATTCCTCCACTCTCGCTTCAACCTGTAGCCTAAATTTCCTGAAAACAATCTCAGCGTTCTGCGAAGCGACCACCTTTTCGTGATAGACATCCAGCAGTCTCCTAGCGGCATCTGCGTGCTTGGTCCAATCCACGCGTTTGGCTTGCACCAAAGTGTCCAAGAACAACACCAGTTGCGTGGTGCTCAGTGGTGTGAGGTCCGCTGGCGAAAACCCTTCGTACCGTCCCCCGCGCACCGCATCAAACCACCTTTCTGCCACCGCATACACGTCATCTGCCAACGAAGTGTCGAACTGCGGTTTTGGAGGCAACCCAGGCCCATACAGCCACGTCTCCCAGTCCACCGCATCGAGCACCTCTCTCTTGCCCTGGTAGAACTCGAACAAAGTGTCCAGAAACTGGAAAGTATCCAGTGACTGCCTGGCAAACTTGGTAAAATAGTGCTTGACAAACGGATCGAAATGCTGCTTCCCGCCCAGCACCTGCTCGAGGTGGAACAAAAGGTTGAAGCCCTTCTCGTACGGCACCGACGAAAACGCCTCATCTGGATCGCCCGCCGGACCCAAGTCCTGCAGCAGCTTCGAGAACCGGTCCGGGTCAGTCATGGCGCCAATCGACTCCGAGAGATCATTCCAACCGATCAAGGCGCTCAGGTGACGTGCCGGTTCCCCATGCACGGCGCCCGTTATGCGCCGTTCCAAATACACCGTCCACCCTTCGTTGAGCCAGAAGTGGTTCCACGAGCAATTGGTAACAAGGTTACCGGACCACGAATGCGCCAGCTCGTGCGCGATGACGTCGATGTTGGACTTGTCGTGCGCTATAAGCGTCGGAGTCGCAAACGTCATGTTGGGCGACTCCATGCCGCCGTAGGGATACGAATCCACGTTGATCAAGATGTCATAGGTGCCCCACTCGTACGGAAACACTATCTTCTCTGCCGTCTGTATGAATTTTTCCACGTCACCTTGGAATTCCCATTGCGCATCCGCTAGCCGGAACGGCTCCGTGTACACGGCAGAACGAGGTCCAATGGGCGCGGACCGTAGGTCCCCTGACGCTATACCCACCAGATACGAGGGGATCGGTACCGGCTGTTCGAAATGGTACGTCTTGTCCGCGGCTATTTCCGAGGAGGCCTCTACGGCTCCTTCCGCGGATGCTTCCGCGGCTCCTTCCACGCCTACCCTTCTTCCGGAGAAGACGACAGGAAGCGGTGAGGTGATATGCGCGGAAAACGCAGATTTCACCGACGGAGTGTCGAAGCACGGAAACAGTGACCGCGCGTGGATCGCCTCGAGCTGGGAAAACACGTACGGCTGACCAGAGGTCTGCTTGCCGCTGAGCCACTGCAGCGCCGTGCACTGCGGGGTCGTGGAGAAGTGGATCTGCAGGGCGTCCTCAGTACCGCTTCCAGAATATTCTAGAACCAGCTGCGAACCCAGCGGTTCCTTGCGGGGTTTGAGCTCAAACCTGCATGACTGGCCGTTGAGTTCCACGGAGTGGACGTCAAGGTGGGAAGTGTCGAGGCAGATCTCTCGCGTCTGAGGGTCCCTGCTGTGCAGTGCGAAGAGAACACTGCCCTTGATCTGTCTCTTGTCGAAGGAAACGTGCAGATCCAGGGTAGTGTGATTCACTTGGAACGCGTGGTAGTTGGAGAGCGTGGATGGGTCTGCATCCGGGCTGTGTGAGGGCCTCTTGGCCTCTAGCAAGGGTGGCAGTGTCATAGCGTGATAGCGGCGGTGTTCTTTGCTGAGGACTAGTCGTTGGAAGGCTCTGAGCATGTTCTCACGTAGCGTAGTGTAATAGCAGTGTTCGTGGTTGCATAAATGTGTCGTCACAGGCAGAGGGGGAGGGGCGGGATAAAAACGTCGATTTTCACCAGCCAGCTGCACGTGACACAGCCGAAAAGGCGAGATTCATCAGGATAGTCGGGTAACCTCCGGAGATACTGGCGGCTAACTGCGCTTTGAACAGCACACTGCACACTTTCTCGATGGTTCGGCATAGCTGCAGCACTATAGCCAGAATCACACAACTGGCGAAGCAGCTGGCGATGCAAAGTGGCCAGCATACATGCGGTGGTAGTGAGCTCAGTTTGTTGGCCCAACTTTCGGCTGCGCGGCTATTTTTCCGGCGTAGGCGCCACTCTAATCGCCGCATGCGGGGCTGATTTAGCATTTTGCTGCTTCATTTTTCGGTACGATTATGTGTATATATATATAGTGAGTACCGGTGTCAACTACCTACCGCAGGGCTGGGCGGCAATAACGATAAATAACCAGCCATGCTCTCCGCACTCCCCTAAAAAAATGCAGACTTATAAATAAGGAAATGTTTTTTTATCTCTCTTTCTCTTCTCTAGTTCTGTCCGATTTGTTTTTCTTCGTGGGCCTGCGTCTTTTCGTTTGCGTGCTGGCTTGTTTCCTCTTTCGGTATTTCGCTTGCTGAAGAGCGCCGTTTCGGGAACAACGTCTTTGAAGTTCCGTTTAGGAAAAGGACGGTATCATTTGCTACGTAATATTGGAGGGTAACCCCTGTTATCCGTCAGAGAAGGGAGTAGGTGAGAGGTGGGTTGACACATAATATTGGCATAACTACACAGTGGGCGTCTCTTACTACGACAACGAGAGGAGTCGAGTTTCAAAACCTCACACACGCACGCTCAAACACACTTGTAACAAGACGAGACAACAAGACCCAGAGGGGAGGTTTTATGGAGCCAACGATTGGGCCCCCTGGTATCGGTAAGATGGCTAAGGAAAACACCATGACTTCGAATCTCTCGGATGTTCTGTCACAACAGCAGTCCAATCTGCAACAACTAGAGAACTTGCACATCAAAGGCAATGCGGCAGAAGAGGCCGTACCGCCGGAACCACGGGAGCCACGGGAGCCGCCGGAGCAGCAAGAGGCACGGGTCTCGCAAGATCGACGGGACTCGCAAGACCGACGGGACTCACGAGATCGACGGGACTCGCGAGATCGACGGGACTCACAGCAAGCAGAACCACCTGAGCTGCCGCCGGGTACGCCGCTTCAGCAGGTACGAACCTCTATGAGCAACAATAACAGTAACATCAGTGTCAGCTGCGGCGGTGGTGGCTATGCAAATGGAACCGCCACCATCAGCCCGCCGCGTCGTGTTGCCTGTCAGCCGGACCCGAAGAACCCATTGGTGGTCCTCATGCCTGCCTCGGCGCAACCGACAGAAGTGCTGGCCAACCGGTTCTCTGCATGGAGGAACGTCATCAAGGCCCTGATCACGTATTTGAATGAGACAGCGTCCATTCAAGACGAAATCGTTAGGCAACAGCTGCGATTAAACCATGCGGTACAGTTCCCCTTCTTTGCCCTCGATAACCAGCAGCCGACCTCTCTGGAGGAGAAAGCTGTGCAGAGTTTCTTCATGCCCCCCGGTTCAGGATCCATACAGGAACTGCCCACGATCTTAAGCAATTACCACGGTACACTAGCATCACACGCTTCGCGTGTCTCCAAAGAATTGACCAACGACGTGATCCCCCGTCTCGAGGACTTGAGAAGGGACTTGCTGGTCAAGATCAAAGAGATCAAGTCGTTACAGTCGGATTTCAAGAACTCGTGCTTTAAAGAGTTGCAGCAGACGAAAATCGACATGAGACACTACGTGGAGTCCATCGAAGAGGCACACCACGGATATCCAAGGCAGGACCCTTATCTGGCCAAGATAGCGTTGGACAGACAGATTCGAAAGCAGTTGTCGGAGGAAAATTTTGTCCATGAGGCCTTTGACAATTTGGAATCTTCAGGCGCTGAGTTGGAAAACGTGGTCGTCAGGGAGATTCAAAACTCGCTGACGATCTATGCCCGTTTACTTGGCGAGGAGTCTCAACTCGTCTTTGACATTCTACTGTCCCGGTTGGATGTTGGGTTCTTCACTAAAGATCCTCAATTCGAATGGACCAATTTCATCACTAATGACCCCAACTTCATCGCCCCCAATCTACCCATGAGAAAGCTGAAAGAAATCTCTTATAAGTACCAGTTTGACCCCCTGTCCTATGACATAAGAACAGGACTATTGGAGAGAAGGTCCAAATTTCTCAAGTCGTACTCAAAGGGCTACTACGTCTTAACCCCCACATATCTGCATGAGTTCAAGACTGCCGACAGAAAGAAGGATCAAATCCCCATGATGTCCCTTTCGCTAAGCGAATGTTCGGTAACCGAACATTCCAAACCGGGTTCTTCAGACGATAAATTTGTCCTACATGCAAAGCAAAACGGGCTGATCCATAGGGGTCACAACTGGGTCTTTCGCACAGATTCCTACGAGATGATGATGGCATGGTTTCAAGATTTGAAGACTTTGACCTCGATGACCAATCTGAAGGAGAAGGCAAATTTTGTCTCTACAAGGCTCAATCTACTGCCAGATGGCAGGCCCAAACAGGTGCAGTTGACCAACTCGCCTGGTGTGACGTTGCCCCGAGGCTCCCTCGACATGCGCTCGTTGGGCGCTCATACAACCAGTTGCGTCAGCGGCAACAGCATCCCCGCCGGCTACGCTCTGCAGACGAGTCATAGCGAATCGAACGGTAATCCCTCTGCACTACGCTCAGACAATCATACAAACACCACAATGGCATCCTCGATCCCTGACACAAATGATCTCGAGATCCATGGTCCGGCGCCCAACGTGTATGCGGATCCGTTGGATAATAAGGGAACCCAAAAGTGGTAGTTCTGAGAAGGCGTGGTGAAATGGTCATGCAATGTATACTTATTTATTTACTGCATTTTTACCATGTAAAAGTAGAAGATCTGTGTTCTATCTCATCTCATCTACGTTTCTTGGAGATGCCGTCGGACCCGGATTCCACCTGTTCCAAGACAAGGGACCAGTCCTGGTGGAATTTGAAATCAGAAAACTTGTGCAAAACACACTCTCTACCGCGTTTTGAAATGGCAGTTTTCTCCTGCGGGGTCAAGTTGATTACCGTGATAAACAGTTCGCATAGTGTTGGATACTTTCTACCGTCACGCATCTTGTCGTAGTCTGGATCACTTATGTCCTTAAAGAAGAACCCAGTTCTGGTCTCCGTTGTATTGCGCCTCACTTGACACCTGCGCTCCACATCCCAAGGTACAACAATATCCAAAAGTGGTCCTGCAGATGCATGCACCAGCGGTATTAGTCCCGAGGCAACGTATTCCACCACTGCAATACCAAAGTGCTCGTTCCACATGGCATTTATTCCATAGGTAGATTCGCTCAAGTATCTCTTGATCTGTTCGTAAGGGCAATCCGTATGGAATTTTAATAACTCCTCGGGGACATGCAATACCTCTTGGGCCCATTTTTGCAAATGCGTCACGTAGTCCCTATCCTCCTGAGATCTCGTGGAACCTATCAGCACCAAAGTTGGAGCATCGGCTTTGTTGTCCAACGTAGCCACAAACTGTGAAAACGAGCTGATGATCAACTCGTGTCTTTTCTCTGGTCTGAACTGCGCGATGACAACAACTTGGTTTTTCCTCTCCCAATTGTCATCTTTCAAAACTAATTTTTCTGTAGAGCAGGGTGGGTATATGATACGTGGCTTGGTAGTACACCAAATTTTCTTGATATGGTTGTTAGTCCAGGTGGAATTGGTTACCGCTGTGGTGACGAACGTACCCATATATTGATACCACAGCATGAACATTTTCCAATACAGAAACTTCAATGTCCTGGTCAGTGCAGGTCCCTTGGAGTATTTCAATTTATCTAGCATATCCGTAGAAATGACAGGGTAGTGGGTATAAGTAATGATAGGGATTTTGGTCATGTAGTAGACCACTGGGTAGCCAAAGGGATACCCCATGGTATCACACCAAACATCTGGTGCACATTTGTAAATAGCCTCAGCAGTCAGTAGGATGGACCCTAGTGCCTGGCCCAAGAGTGTGAAATGGGGCCACATTCTGCTGTCTACAAACCTTCTGTTCTTCAAATAGATGAATACAATCCGATCTTTATCCAGCTCATAGTCAAATCTTTTTCCCACATTATGAAGGATGCTTTGAGGTGTAGCATCGGTATCACCCGTGTATATGAGGGCCACATTACTCGGATTTCTACCCAAAGTTGACTGCACAGCCTTCCAAAGCACTTTCTCGCCCCCACCACCAGCATTACAATAAGGATGGAAGAAGCCATAAAGTGTCCTTGAGTGTTTCTGGGGGATAAGCCCATTGACAAATTGCTCTCTTTGTAACTTATCCGAAACGCCGATAGATATTAGATTACACGATGTGGGGCCATTACCATATTCGCAAGGTTTAGCGGAAGCCAAAATCATCTGCCTTCTCACAGAGCCATGTTTCCAGCCAAAATCCATCTGTACATTTTTCCTGGGGTCCAATTCTACTCTCTTCATCGCGTTGTTGATCCGTACCCTATACCTTGCAGGTGGCTGCTTGATGAAATCTGGCAACACTATCATCACTGCTTTGACGAACACCAGCGAAAAGATGGTCGTAGCGGCCAGTGTAACGACCAGGGAGACGAATTGCATGCTGCTGCTAAGATCGATCCTTCAGAGATTCGTTATGTAACCTTGGGCCTTTACTGAGATTTTTTCTCATGACTCGCTTTTAAAGGAATAGAAAAAAAGAAGAAGCCCATATAGTTAAAAATATAGTGTACAAATGATGCTGCAGGCTTTTTCATAGAAGATTTTTACCTATCTCTTAGTTCGATGACTAGTTCGAGCAGCGGTCCAAAATCCGCAGCCTTGAGAAGCTCAAATTCCTGTGCAAACAGGCAGAAATGCCGAAAACTGGTGTTGAGCACAGTTTGCAAGTTCAGCTCCAAGATTTCGTTGAAATGGTGGCAGTACATGTGCGCATAGACTCTGAACAACCTCCTCAACATCTGGACCACATACTTGGAAATGAAATTGGGCGGGAATTGGCCTGAAGTCTTGGCGGGGAAAATCGTCTCGTCATCAAATTGTTCTTGGCACCACTTCATCAGACATTCCACGTATTTGGGTGCAGAAACTGCTACAGGTGGTTGGCCCTTGTGGAAACTCCACAAGTATTCGTACTCGTTGGTCGCAATCATACGCGGACACGACTGTGGGGAGCAAAACTCTGTAATGGTCCCGTAAAGCATGTTGATCTGATTGTAAAAATCGACACAGTGTACTGCAAGCCATTCGTTTTCATCTTCGCCACGGGGCAATTTCACCGCTTGGTTCAAAACCCCTTCAGATCCCAAAGTCATCTCCACAATCTGCTTCAAATCTTGATGGCTGGTGACAGTAGTCCCCTCAGCTGGCTGTAGGAAGGGCTTCTGATGCGAGGGTGTGTAGTTAAAGTCTGTGACATTGCCTTCCACATGCTGGGTCTGTTGGGTCCTCAATTGTTGTAAAGGGGGGAGCCCCTCGGCTTCTTGGACTCCTCGAGGCGTCTTGGTTGGTGTGGACCATGGATCATTTGTTCCACCGTTCATGGGCACATTGGAGAGCGGTCTGTCCTTCTGGGGTGATGATGATGATGTTTCCCCATGGTTTGCTGTGGTGTTCCATTTGAAACCCCTAGTGGATCTTATAGTTTGTC
This sequence comes from Zygosaccharomyces kombuchaensis, assembly GCA_003705955.2. Taxonomy (NCBI): domain Eukaryota; kingdom Fungi; phylum Ascomycota; class Saccharomycetes; order Saccharomycetales; family Saccharomycetaceae; genus Zygosaccharomyces; species Zygosaccharomyces kombuchaensis. The sequence goes on from PPJZ02000052.1 coordinate 55,698, forward strand.
CTGGGCTCAAATGACTGTCAATTGCTACTGTTAGTATTACGGCGTTCTGCAAGTGAAGAGAGCCATATGAAGTAAACATACAAGTTCTGAAGAAATGACATCTCTCTTAGGAATCGTTCTGTATCTCTCAAAGAGCTATATTTTGTGTTGAAAGCCGAATCTTAGCTGCCTTTCATGGCTTTAACTTGCTCTTTAATGATTATTATCATCTTTTTTTGGGGAAGATGTTGACATGTTTGCGAATCTGGTGTTGGCCGGACTCACCGGGATAGTCGGACAAATATATTTGCATACTTCTTGGAATAATAATGCAACGAATAAAAATTAGCGATGGTTTTGCATTTGCAGTTTCCAATTCAATTAATCGAATATTTTCTACACCGCTAGTGGATTATGATGCAAGATTAATTCCCTTAAAGATGTCATAATTTTTTTCAGGCGCAGAAACAACTGGGAGTGATTGAAACTAAGGGTTGTCCGCTGAATCTGTAGACTGTAGCTTGCGAGCGCGTCAAGTCATACCATTTTAAAATAATCACGTCTAATTGTAATCGGGAAGAATCAAAAGACCCTCTTGCATTTTCGGAAAATGTGACTAGCAGAAACTAGAATACCTTTGATAAACTCATAATAGTTTTTTACTGCTTCGACTCTGCAGCAATAAGTAGCGGTGGCTGCTACTGCCCTTAATGTACTTTAAGAGTGATAAGTTTATATTTGTTATCTTGTCTGTTTCAAGGGGCCGTTACCGAATATCAATGGTTATGAACAGTGACGAACACGTTATCTGTTTCCGCTGATAGCAGTTTAAAATAGCGCCTAACGAACGGGCTTACTTTTACAGTGGGGTTCACCAACTGCATCGACTATCATACTGGCAACGACTGGAACTGGATGACCTAGAACTCGTATCAATGATTTTTCGAACTAGTCTACATTCATTGCTACTTGCCCTCTCGCTGTGCTAAAAAATATTTTGTTGCCCAGCTGAAATGCAAAAGAGTAGTTAAGCGGTGATTGCATTGCCTTCTTTCAAGAGAGGTGTAGTTGCCTTGCTTCTGGCATGATAATAAAACTACGACAGCAAGTGAGAAGTTTACATTGGTGCTACTATAACTGTTGAAATAATATCATTCCACAACTACAACGATCATCTTTCCCTAAATATTATCCTCCGATACATCTAGTGGGGCTAAATAGTATGCACTTCATCGTGTGCGGCTAGTGGATCGAATTTGACACTCTCTGGCACTGATTCTGAAAGTTGCGCTGCCATATGCGACGAGCCCGTTTCACGCCTTGATCACATTGTGCAGTCGGGCGTCTTAAGATTTCGATCCGCTGCGAACGGTGTTACGCAAGCCATTCATTGCTGAATTTAGCAATGGTGCTAATGCTGGTCTTGGCATGGATTTGGGTGCTTCATTGGAAGCACCGCTTGATGTGAAGTTGGCATATGTTCAGCTACGGGGAAAATGTAGATCCTCTTTCCTCTCAAAACACTTTTGGATAACTGCGATATCAACTTAGCCAAGTTCAAGCAATACTACCGTATCTTAAAACTTATTGATGCAGCTTCATACAGCTTGCAACGTTCAGTTGCACTAGATGGCTTACTTTAAAATGTCGGGACGCTTCCGATCCCCATGCCTGGTTGTATGCACCGAAGCCGTTCGCTGCTTCGAAACGGTTGCCAGGGCTCAACTAAGATTAGATCTGGCCGGAAGATAAGAGAAACGCCTACTTCAGCAATGACCTATAGTCACATACTCGCTGTAGCCACCGTTGCGTTTCTCAGAAATAATTCAAGCACGATAATTACAGAAATACTCTCGACATCTGGAATCGATTTAAGTGCACGCAGATGCCCTAGTATCACTTATGCTAATCAGAAACCCTCTATCTGAGAGTTCGGCATGAGTCTGCCTTCAAACAGCTAACGAGCGAAAGCTACCAAAACAGTTGTAAGCTAGTTTTGCGGGCGCAAGGATAGAGGTAGGTATAATCTGTGTTACACTTTGAACCTACCCATTCATGTCATCTGAAAAGGGGTAGTGAAAAAAAAAGTTAACTTAAGTATAGCAGGTTGGCAGAGGTACCGCTAGACAAAAATCTTGAAAGATAGTTATGGAAGGCTTAACGGGAAGACAGGGTCACCAACTTGAATTCTCATAGGTGGTTTTCCTCAATAATATTTAAGCTTTGAGTATTTTCCAAGACTACTACTCATATCGCGAAAGTTGGTAATGGCCCAACTTAGACTTTGCATATTTTGTTAAGACAAGTCTTCGTGGTACGCTTCTGAAATGAAGCGTCCGCGCCGGTTGTCTGTAAACAGTTGGATTTGCTCATTCTTACCACAGAAGGAATGATAGGTCGAAACTCTCTTTTCAACGTTTCAGACTTCTCGCAACTAAAAGTGGCTACTGGCCTATGAGTTACAACTGGTATGCAAGGTCAAAGATAAGGATTTATTTCACCAAAGTTCCCGAAGTGAAAGTAGCTTTAACTGGAGGACGTTGAAAAAATTAAATAGACTTTAGGGTTTTATAGTTTGACATTATTAAAGTCAGCTCACGTTGTTGTCCAAGACACTTTGCCATAAAAAGGGATAATATATTCTTATTGAACACAACAATAAAGTTTTTCCGGCTAATATCCCATGAAAGAGCTTTTTTTTTTCCACAACAAGCTTCATCAGTTCCAAGGCACTCCTCTCGTGACTCCCCTTGGGCTCCCTAAGGAAACAGTAAATTTTGTAACTTAGTAGCTTCTAATTAAGATCGGAAGCAACAAGGTTTCGCAATTGTTGTAAATTTTTCCCCCAACATATCTTTTAATTCCAAGACATACGTTTGATTGGTAGTGTGTATCGGTTCGCCTCCCTCGTAGCTACAAAGCATAACTGAGCTTTCCTCCCCACACCCAAAAGCCTGATACCCTACCTGCTTGTATTCGCGAGACCTTCCAGAGCTTATCATTATTCTAAAAAATCATTCTATAGCGAAAAATAAAGCAATATTCCCGAGCATAATATTTCCGAATGCTTCAAGGGGTTCAATCACCTTTTCTCGTTTAAGTGCATTTATTTTCTCAAACAACATGTATCTTTAAATCGCTTAAGTAGTCTGTACATTTCGCCTTGTATACAGATTTTCAGCATTATTTTGCGTGCGAAAATACAACATGTATAGTACAATAGAACATTTTAAACAAATACATAGCACAGTATATTACGACCAAACTTGCAATTCCACAACACACCCCTCTCAGTGTTACACTTTCAGTGTAGAATTTTCCCCGACCCTCTTGCTAATGCCACAATTCGTTTCGCTACGGTGTAGTTTGCCTTCGCAGTGCTTTAACTGTCACTCGCTTTACACGAACCACAGGACATCAAAAATATGAAAAGTTATAAAGGGAGGGGAGTTGACTAAGGAAAGAAGTTTAAAACAATTATGTACTTCTAGCAAGGTTGGTCAGTTTGGTTTAGACTTGTGTATGCAGAATTGAACACGCTTTGAGAATATTCATATACTCTCGCTAGCTGATGTTTAAAAGTGTAGAGTATTTCAAGACAACTGTGGATACTCCCCCAGAATCAGAGGTGGAACCCAAGGAAACCAAACCGAAACACGTAAGGCTGGATGATGAGTCGATAGAAAAGGAGGAGGCCAAGGATAGCGTTAAGGCTTTGGGGAAGCTGCCCCAGTTCCAGAAGAGGCCTCTGAGTGATACGCCGATGACCAGCGCTTGGAATTCTCCCGCGGGTTCTTCTTCTGTCACTCCCCTGACTTCCCCAGAGAGTAGTTCTACGAATCTGGCCTCTCTAAATGTTCCAAGTTTGCGCGCGAATCCAGGTTATACCAATAGTAATCGTGGTGGCAACGTTTTGAATCATGTTGATGGGACAAACTCACCTTCTAGGTTTCCGCACCCCACCAGAAGGCCTACTACGATAGATGTACCGGGGCTGACAAAGTCCAAATCTTCGCCTGATGGTACCATATCAAAGGACGATCCCGGTTCCAAACTGGTGATTGTCATGGTAGGACTTCCGGCTACCGGTAAATCGTTTATCACCAACAAGCTGTCAAGGTATCTCAATTTCTCCATGTATTACTGTAAAGTGTTCAACGTGGGCAATACGAGAAGACAATTTGCCAGGGAGCATGGAATAAGTGAGCAGGATTCGACCTTTTTCGATCCAGATAATGAGGAATTTTCAAGATTGAGAGACAAATGGGCCATGGACACTTTGGACCAGTTACTGGACTATCTACTGGATGGTCCGGGTTCCGTGGGCATCTTCGACGCTACAAATACAAAGAAGAAACGTAGAAGTGAGGTGCTCCATAGAATACGGCAGAGAAGCGCGCACCTCAAAGTTTTGTTTTTAGAGTCGATATGCTCCGATTCTAGTGTTGTCGAGAGAAATATCCAGTTGAAACTGTTCGGTCCGGATTACAAGGGCAAGGACCCCAAGGCGTCCCTCAAGGATTTCAAGGAACGTTTGTCCAATTATCTAAAGGCTTACGAACCTATCGAGGACATGGAGGGTTTGCAATTTGTTAAGATGATCGACGTGGGAAAAAAAGTTATTGCATTTGAAATCCAAGGTTTCCTGGCGTCTCAGACGGTTTACTACCTCCTGAATTTCAATCTTTCTGAGAGACAGATCTGGATAACTCGAAACGGCGAAAGTGAGGACAACGTAAAGGGTAAGATTGGCGGTAATTCTCACTTGACTCCCCGGGGTGATAAATTTTCTCGTGCCCTAGCCGCATTCATCGATCAGCAGCGCGCCCTGTTTAATAGCTACTATGTCAAGCACGAACATAACAAGAGCATTTACACGCAGTGCAACGAGTTCTTCGTCTGGACCAGTATGCGTGACAGGTCGGTGGAGACCTCCAAATATTTTAACGAAGCAGATTATCCTATGAAAGAGATGCGAATGCTGGACGAACTAAGTGCTGGCGATTTCGAAGGTATGACCTACCCAGAGATTGCCAAGACTCATCCTGAAGAATTGGAAGAGCGCCGAAAAGACAAACTGCGTTATAGGTATCCTGGCATCGGTGGTGAGTCCTACATGGATGTGACGAACCGTCTCAGACCAGTGATTGCAGAGATCGAGAGAATCGAGGACAATGTTCTCATAATAACCCACCGAGTTGTTGCACGTATCCTGTTGGGCTATTTTTTGAATTTGAATAAAGACATCATCGCTAACGTCGATGTTCCCCTACATTGCGTCTATTGCTTAGAGATGAAGCCCTATGGAATTAAATGGAAACTCTTCGAGTACCAAGAGGGGAGTGACTCCTTCCGCGAACTACCAGAATCAGAAATGAACGTCACCAAGGTGAAAGAAAAGGAGCTCGTCTTCAGAGAGAGACGTTACTCATTGGTACCCACAGCCCCAGCAAGTGCAAGTAACCCAGGCGCTGACGGTACAAACACGGACCAAAGTGCTAACAGCCGTTCTCCGTCGTTTACTGTCCCGCCAGATGCAGAAGCTCATTCTGGATGCGCTGCCGCCCTAGCCCCCTCGCATGGAGTTATGCCGTCAGTGTTGGAGGCTGGTGGTGGTACTGCTATTTCCAACTCTCGTTCCGGACCAGGGGCACATGACAGCTCCTGCAAATCCCCACTTTTAGCAAAGCACAGATTAGATTCTAGTATGAGACCGCTAACTACAGGAGACCTTAGGTCTAATACTTTCGAGATCGACAAGCTGAACGAAAAATTGACCCAATTGAGGGCAAATTTGAATGATAAAGAGAAGACTAATGACTGAATGAAGCTAATGAAATTTTTTTTTTCAATCCCCAGGTATACCTAAATACCATTTTTACATATATAGAAATATATTACGGTTTATTATTTATGACGAACCATAAACTATGCCAATAGCATCCACCCATTGGCCCACGGAACCGAAGAAGCCAAGGATTCTTTGGCCTTCTGGGGGGAACAAACGGCCTTTTCCTCCACCGCCACCGTTACCAAACATTTCGCTTACACGACCCTGCGTTGTGACCACTTGTAATGCATCGATCCAAGCACCACATCTGACATTGAACCCGGCTAAAAAATCTCCGTCTTGCAAGACCACATCGCTGTAATTACCAGTCTCTTTACCAAACAGAACACTTTGATCTGAATCCTTGATCGAGCTAGCCTTGAGCGCAGTGCCCAATTTTTTCATATAGGTTCTTGGGGGTATTGCAGGGGAAGACGATGCAGATCCGCTAGAGGCAGCAGGGGCTCCGGATCTCAAATAGACACGTACACCGTCTAATGCGCCACCGTGGTAAACACGCAGGGCCGACACTTGTCTACCATCAAAGGGTAGTATTCCCACATCAGTGCCCCGCTTAAGGTCACCTAGTGCAGGCGATTTGATACCTTGCACACCGCGGGGGAAACCATATCTTTCCATGGCGATGGGTTCAGCCTTGACCACAGAGGGGAAATTCTTCACTTCCAGCTCTGACGCATTGACGCATAGAATTTTGAGCGTGAACGAATCACCGTGTTGGCCCAATTCATTCTGGGGAATACGTGAACGCAGGTCGTTCAAGGATAACACGACGTTGGATTGAGGTCCCGGCCCGCCCAAGCTTTTAGGCAAATACTCGATGTGAGCCTTGGCAAAATCCCCACAGTAGATTTCAATGCAGTAAATGCCGGTCTCGCAGTCTATGCTACAGGACTCATGCCCTAAGGGATAGATGGTAGGCTTAGAGGCACTAAAGTTTCCGATCTTACCAGGTCTCATAAAGGAAGGATCGTAATAGTCTAGGGCCAAAGTGAATGACGGGTGATATAGAAATCTTAGCACATCCAGCCGGTGCCAAGTACACTCTTCACGGGGCAAGATTGGTGGTTTAGCACCATAGGAGTTCGTTCTCACCGAAAAGGCCTCTTTGGTTAAAAAAGATCTGTTCAAAACGGTATAATCTCTTAACATAACACCGTTCTCCTGGTGGGGGCAACCCAACAAATGGCCAATCTCATGCATAAAGGCCCCCAGTGTAATCTGGTAGCATTCCCAATGGGTACCGCATTCTCCGTTGTCGTTGGCCACTTCACTGGGGGAAGCCCGAGTCTCGTCTGACATGTAGGGAACTACTTGCTCAATGGATGGTGCCCAAGAATAAAGGCCGTGCGATCCAAAGATGGCCAATTTGAACTGGTCATCACCACCACCTAGCGCTGCATGACCAGTAAGCATTTTACCATCCCAATGGGCGTCCATAAACATGACGGCAGCTTGCACAGGTTTTTCACTCTGCGTGAAGGGCCCGCCATATTTCTTGAGAGCGTTCATAGCCAATGGGAATAGACCACCAGTGTTCTTGCCCTTAGGATTTTGTTGAGCCAAATTGTAATCTCTAATTTGTGCCACAGTCTCGTCGGCCTTGAGAATGTGAATCTTGATAGTGTTCCTCATGGCCTCCTTTCCCCCAAACGTAGTGTCCCAACCGTACTCTTCCACAAATCTAAAAGTTCTGTTGTTAAACCCATTACGCAACATTTGCTCATTGGTAAACGCCTGCATTAAACGGCCACCGACTCTCAATTTCCTGATGGCCAAATCTAACTCGTTATTGCCCTCTTTTTGCCTCTGCGTTCGAGGAGTGTCGTATTGCAAGGGTGAATCTTTGGCAACGAGAAGACACAAGTGAATGGGTTGATCTTGTAGCATGGGGACATAGTCAACGGTGAGCACTTTCTTGGCATTGGTATTCGTCACAAAACCTAGACTGTTCTCACCAGGAGTCAGAATGACAGTGGCCTTGAAATGATGTTCGTGAACTGGAAACGTCAAGTCTGGCAATTGAGGATGTTTGACTTGGATGCTACTCACATCTTGGCCATTGTGTACCTTACCATGGATAATTACACAGGGCGTGGTGAGCTGGTTGCGATCTTGCACGTTAAAGAATTCGATCTCGGGAGTTCCAACCATTTTCTCTCGATCTTTTGATCCCTTTGCCTCTGATTTGGTGTATTGTAGTAGAATAGCAAGTTAACGCAGGGCTATGCTGCTCTTATAAGGAAAATCCCAGGCGCAATAACACAGACATCTAAGGATAGACCTCACTACGTACTACGCCCAACATCGCTTAGGGACAGCTTACAAGAGATGACGAAGCTGCTTCCTTCCTTGCAGGTCGAATTCTTAGGCATGTGGAACCTGACAAGATCGGATCTGAACCCTTGAAATCCTACAAAGAACGATAAAATCAAGGGACCATCGGCCCTACCAATTGAGTTGCCGAAATCTCACTCATGCACTCTCTCGAGACAATTGATGGTACTGACCTTGCCTGCTCTTGGCTGTTCACTCTTACGTGTTGCAATTTCACTTCTATTCCAGCCGGGAAGGACAAGGTGGCAAAGGTCTAAGTTGAAAAAAAATAAAAAAATAACATAAAAAAAACAACTTCACCAACTTCAATTCAACATAGCAGGAGCACAAGGAGAGGATTAGGACTATGTCTCATCACAGAAAGCGTATTTATCCCCAAACGCAGTCGCAGAGTTATCTGCCCAATGGTGTTCAGCAGCCCCCAATTGTTACAGACGGCGGAACGGCAGCCTATGCCAGTGCAGGGGCCCCCATGGTTTATTCACCACAGCAGCAGCCCGTAACCGCTGCTGCCCCTGCGGGGGCTCAACCGCAGTTATTCACACCTGTGCAGCAGCAGCTTCACCAGCAGATTGACCAAACCAGCGCTGCTATGGGGAACCTGCAATTGCACAATGTTCCGGTGGCTGATCCTAACGCGTACTATCAGGCACCCCCAGCGGTTCAATCACCCTACGTGCAACCTCAGTATGCGCCAGCTGCTAGCACGAATACGCCCATGAGAGCCGGTAAACCAATGAACCAATTGTATCCAATTGACCTGTTGACGGAATTGCCACCACCAATTCACGATTTGACGCTTCCACCACCACCTCTGGTGGTGCCACCGGAAAAGATGTTGGTTCCTTCTGAATCAAGTAATGCCTCTCCAGACTACATCAGATGTACTTTGAACGCTGTTCCCAAGACCAATTCGCTTCTAAAGAAATCGAAATTGCCCTTCGCGCTTGTGATCAGACCGTACCAACATTTGCAAGATTCAGTGAATCCCCCACCATTGAACGAGGACGGTGTGGTGGTGCGTTGTCGTCGTTGTCGTGCGTACATGTCCCCATTTGTGAGCTTTATCGATCAGGGCAGAAGATGGAGATGTTGTTTCTGTCGACTAGCTAATGACGTGCCCATGCAGTTTGATCAGACCATGGCAGGTGTTCCCGCCAACCGTTACGATAGGAATGAGGTCAAGTATGCAGTCATGGAGTATCTCGCCCCCAAGGAGTACACGATGAGACAGCCACCGCCTTCGACTTATGCTTTTATTCTCGACGTGTCTCAAAATGCCATCAAGACTGGTCTTTTGGCAACTGCAACGAGAACCATAGCCGATATGTTGGATTACATACCAAACCATGACTCAAGGACTAGAATTTCCATCTTGTGTGTCGATAACACCATTCACTATTTTTCCATACCACCCGATGAGGACCCCGACCAGGTTAGAATGATGGATGTGGCGGACTTAGACGAACCTTTTTTCCCAAGACCAAACTCGATGGTTGTGTCCTTGAGCTCCTGTCGTAACAATTTGGAAAAGCTGTTGAATTTGATACCTGAAGTGTTCCAGTTTAATATTATGAGCAAATTCGCCCTTGGCCCCGCTTTGAAATCCGCGTACAACCTGATCAGCGGCATAGGCGGTAAGATGATTGTTGTCTCCTCGACTTTGCCCAACGTAGGTCTAGGCAAATTGCAAAAAAGAAATGAGAGTAGTTCTGTCAACACTTCCAAGGAATCCTCACAATTGTTGACCTGCCAGGATCCCTTCTACAAATCGTTCACCATCGATTGCAGTAAAGTACAGATTACAGTAGACCTGTTTTTGGCCTCGGAGGATTACATGGATGTGGCAACTTTAGCCAATTTGGGTCGTTACACCGGAGGTCAAACTCATTTCTATCCTGGATTCTCCGCTACTAAGTTGACCGATGTCACGAAATTCACCAAAGAATTCTCTAAACATCTGTCCATGGATCTTTCTTTGGAAACTGTCATGAGAGCTCGTGGTTCCAGTGGTGTCAGATCCAATACTTTCTTTGGTCATTTCTTCAACAGATCCTCAGATTTGTGTGCATTCTCCACAATGCCAAGAGACCAATCGTATGTTTTTGAAATGTCCATTGACGATTCAATCATAGGGGACTACGCCTGCATCCAGATAGGTATACTGCTGTCCTTAAATACTGGCCAGCGTAGGATTAGGGTCATCACCATGTGCATCCCCACAACCGAATCCCTAGCTGATGTTTATGCTTCTGCCGACCAATTGGCCCTAACGTCTTTCTTCACCGAGAAGGCCGTGGAGAAGGCCTTGGCGTCCAGTTTGCAGGACTCCAGAGATTATTTGAACAAAGCTGTCCAAGATGTTTTGGGCGTTTACAAGAAAGAGATTGTGGTGTCAAATACCGCAGGAGGTGCGCCATTGAGACTGTGTGCCAATTTGAGAATGTTCCCGTTATTGATGCACTCTTTGACTCAGCACATGGCATTCAGACCTGGCATTGTTCCAAGCGATCACAGAGCTGCAGCGCTGAATAATTTGGAGTCGATTCCTTTGAAGTATTTGGTCAAGAACATTTACGCCACAGTTTATTCATTACATGACATGCCTGACGACGTCGGCTTCCCAGACGAGAATGGCGAGCTAGTTCTCTCTGAACCAATCAATGCTTCCGCGTCGTTGTTCGAAAGGTATGGCTTATACTTGATTGATAATGGTAGTGAGTTATTCTTATGGGTTGGTGGTGATGCTGTCAACGAGTTAATCATGGACGTGTTTGGTACCCAGGACATTTTCCAAGTGCCCATCGGTAAACAAGAACTGCCCATAGTGGAAGGCTCCGAGTTTAACGAGAGGGTGAGAAGGATCATTTCGAAGGTTCGGGAGCACGACGATGTCATCAGTTACCAATCACTTTACATCGTCAGAGGAGCCTCGCTGAGCGAGCCAGTAAACCATATTTCAGCAAGGGAAGTGGCTACTTTAAGACTTTGGGCCACAAGCGCTCTGGTGGAAGATAAGGTGCTAAACAGTGAGAGCTACCGTGAATTTCTACAAAGCATGAAGATGAAGATCAGCAAATAATGATTATTGAAACACCATTGGGACGTTCTGATCATCTGTCTTTTCTCATATTCTGATAAACTTATGTGCTTTTTGAGATCCAGATTATCATGTACATATTTCTTGATGGTCTAGTCCAAAAACTATCTGAATATCAACCTCACACTCCCCAAAAGAAGAGAAATTTGGAAAATAATTATGTATCTTACTATTTACTTGGAACTGAATGAATTATTACTGTGAATGAAATATTAATACTTCCAAGAGTTTGATTTTCCTCAGCGAAAAAAAGCTGAAGCAATCCATCGATTTCATTTTGAGGTGAACAAAACCACGCCAAAGGTTCTAATGTCTGAATATAAGATGTAGGTATGCTTCAGTTCAACCTATTGACCTGCTTTTACTAACTATATTTTCAAGAGTGTCTCGGAAGGATTTATATAATAATGATGAATCGATACAACTTCCGACTGATGAAAATAACGAAGAACGAACGTATGAACTACCTAGTGGATTTGAGATTGTAGAAATTGATGTGCAAAATAATCAGTGCACTGAGAACCAGGGACGGGATCAAGTAACCGATGAATTTGACTTTCCCTTGTTTTCGTTTGGCGCGGGTGTTGGCAAGCTTGCACAACCTGAAAATGAGGATTATAATAGAGGCGAATCTCAAGCACCATTGGTGAAAATATCACTGCGTGAATCATCTGAAATTTTCGTTCAAGAGAGGCCACGGAATTATTATTTTACGGATTACTCTGAAGCGGATCGCAAACGTTTTAAAGATAGCGCCATCGAGTACGATTCAGTGTTACGAGAAGCCAAATTGGGGCCCAACATAGGATGGCCAGAATTTCGAGGATGTGTACTTGATGTCAAAGAGCACAACAAACACAATGAACACAATGAACACCTAGCTCTACGAGAAGACCACTGTAAAAAAAGAAGACCAGGTAAGAAACAGAGATTAGCTAGGAAAGCTGGTTTACAAAATGAGAAGGAGCGTGATGAGAAGGACAAAGAGATTAGGAGAATGATCAAAAAGAAGTTTCACAAACGTGGTGGTAAAAAAAACAAAAAATCAGCTGAAAAAACCCCATTGAAATATGCCGCCAAACCCAAAGCTTGACGAAATAATATCTTCTTACCAATGTGTAACTATATAATTAATGCATCTCACTGGTTAAGATGGAAATCGAATCCAGCATTGTCTGCATATCATCATCATAGTCGTCGCTGTCAGTGGAATGGACCATATTTTTCCTGATTGTTTGTTCGATAAATCCCTGGCTCCTTTGTAGGACTTTCCCCACTGGCCCACCCCTTTTATAGGATACTTCCAAATCATTTTTGAAGCCTGCTGCGACACGGCACCAGTACAGTTCTCTGAGGGAAAGAGGTTTTGGCTTCATCCGCGATGTAAACTCGCTCAAAAGATTGGAATTTTCAATCTTGGTATCACGTAGTATCGACTGCAACTGATTGACCACGAAACCTCGTCTCACAGCAACTTCCATGGCCGGCGGGAAACTTTTCACAAAATTAATTGTTTTTATTAACGCCTGCACGCTGGGCGCTACATGAGAAAGTACCAACTTTTGTATTGTTGAAGTAAATTCAGCGGGTGAAAGAGTGTACAATGCCTCGAACAGAGTCACAATATTTTCTCTATTGTTCCGTACCTTGTCGCTGTCCACGCAGTCTGTGGATAAACTGCTAAATAAATAATTCAACAACTCCTTCCTACTTGGTCCCACTATATCCAAGTCCAATTTTTTGATTAGCCTTAGTGATTTCAAATTGGCGCTTTGATCTATACCTAATTGCAATTGTGACTGTAACGATGTTAACTCGAACGCTCTGCGTGCTGAAAGTGGGCTCTTTGAATCGTTCAAAATTTTGATGTTGTTCACCAAATGAATGTATATTAGAGCATCCCGCAGTAGAATGGAGGTCTGGTGTATCTTACTCAAAACATTTTGCAATTTTTGAGCCTTCTCATACGGTTCCAACACCTCTTCTTGCAACCTATGATACGACATGTCCAAATACTCCAGACTAGGCTTCAGACCACTGCTAGCAGTGTTCCTCAGGGATTTAGCCTTGGATATTTGATCTAATATTTGCATGGGGTTGTCATTGATCAATTGTTCGATTCGAGACTCGACTTCACCAATGTCGTAGTTGATTTTCTTCATAGAAGTGTCGACATCCAGTTCATTTGTAGTAGAGTCAACGTTCGTAGCCCTAAGAAGGTCATTGCCGAACTGTACAGCACTGAATCCGTCCTCTAGAAATGCTTCGAAGTCCTCCAAATCGTCAACCATGTGGTCTCCTTGTCTTGTTCAAGAGTTTTTCTACAGTTGTACATTTTTGTTTTTACAGGGCGCACTATTTAACAAAGACTATGGATCTCTTCAGACCTGCATTGATCTTGAAAGTGCTGAACGAAAGTGAAAGCCCACGATCCTTAATGGCTCTTGTTAAGTATTTTTCAAAATCCACAACGCTTCCGCCAACACCAAAGTAGATGTCCTTGGCCGCTACGAGTGATCTCATGCCCTCGTAACCCTGCGCCTTGAACAGTTCTAACAGTGTCTCTGCCAGCACTGGAAGGTTATCAGGTTGGTAGATAGTCTCTGAAGTGAGCACGAGGGTTCTGCTGTGGGGCTGCAAGTGTGATGCCAGTAGCTGATTAAACTTTCTGCCCCAAGTGCCCGAGATGAACGAGACACTTACATTTCGCTGCTGCATCTCAGTGTGAAACGCGTTGAGTAATTGCGGCGTAAGAAGCAATTCGTCGTCTACCAGTGGTACCTCTTCATTCGCCCTCTGCAATTGCGACTTTTGTTGACCGCTGAGGGCCACCTGAGACCACGTCACAATCAAGTTGGGCAAAGTGACCAACCTCAGTACACTCTTGTTGTAATCACTGAGAATAAGCTGCAACCCTTGATGTGATTTAGAACGTAGGTACTGGGACAGCACGTACTCTGAGGGGAGGGAGGTTCCGCACCCGAGCTCAACCACACATGGAGACCCTTGCAAGAGTGAATTGTCCTGCGCAATGCAGTCCACCAGATCGATGGAGCATTCCCATGACTTCAACCCACCTTCGTAGACGTTTTTTCGTAAGTCTTCAGCAGTATCCCCCATGAGTATATCCAGTTCGACGCTGTCTGTACCATCAGCTTCAGTCATGAGCTGGTGCTTAATATCAAAGAGTTCCCTGCGGTATAGCAGATGTCCCTGCGGCGTTTGAAAGGTCTCAAAGCTGATTCTGACGCCGGCCAAAGATTTGAGAAGCGGTTCTAGATGCTCCCATTGAGGCTGCATCGCTTCCAGCAGGTGTGGTGAATCCAATGGGCTTCCCGCAGCGAGCGTAGAAGGCTCGGTAGACTGCTGCGGTTCTTCGTCGATCTCTAATTCCTCAGCTGTGAATCCAAACGAAAACATGGCCGCGACTTACCTCTCTGCTTGTTCGATGCTCATCCCATCTCATCGCGTCTACCTCGGCTCGCCAAATCTACATAAAAAGTAGTCGTTTTACTATAAAATGAATTTATAAATAATAGTAGCGTTATGCTGCCAACAGCCTCACCTGTTAAAATCCAGCATAAATAAGTGTCACACTCTCGTTGATATTTTTTAGATAATTTTCCGATATGTTTTCGCTTCTCCTAGTCGATAACGGTCTCATGATGCATTTATTTGGATTGGACCTGAGAGTAGCCACCCCATGGGTTAGCATTCTTGGATTTCAAGTATTCGTCAGATTTTAGCTGCCACTCCTTGGTCATGGTCTTTGGTGCGTCAGGAGCACCCGATCTTAACAGAGCAAAGAGACCCACAGAAAACAAAATGCCGACTGCAACACCCTTGGCGATGTAGGAACCGTCACCTTTCCCGTGTACGGGTCTTCTGGGTCCCCACTCGCCGTAGGAAATATACCAGGCTGCCTGCTGCTCGGTAGGAGTTAGTTCATTCCAGGCCAACTTCTGTCGTTCGGACAATTTGGTGACAATGTCCTGTTGCTCAGCAGCTGGCATGGCCTCCCACCTGTTTGGAAGGTCCATGATAGAGGCCTTGGAAAGAGCGTGAGTCTGAGCACATCTAACGGGAGTAATACGAGCCACCCTGGCAAACGAAGTACGCAACACTGGGGAATCAGTTAGTACTAACTTTCTGTAAAAGTGAGACAAGCAATATTGAAGACAACTTCAGCACACATACTCTTTAATCTTGACAACTGGAGATATTTCGATCACTTACAAAAATTGCGTAAGCCTGTTGATAAAGCTCTGCCAAAATCTCTGAGCAGACTCTAAGGAAACTTCGAAGATGCCTGCCCATCGCACGTTACTAACTGAAAAAAGCTGCCAAATAGTGTGAGCTGTGGACCAATCAAATCGCATTAAAATGTCAGTCGTTTCACACGAATGTTCTTCAGAAGACCGACGGAAAATCGGCAAACTCCATCGGAGATGGTTTCGGAAGTTGATGTTGTTATTTACTCCGGATTTAACGCACGAGTGTGAGTCGGAGTTGATGTATTTTCATCACCACAACGGACCAGCGTTGTGGGATTGCAACAGCCAGGATACTTGAGGTCTCTGTTGGAACTTGGGGACGTCGAGACCCAGAATTGGAGCTGGCAGTGCTGATGAAGGCTTTGTAGTAATGTTGTTTGCGCCAGTGGGGCTATCTGCCAGCACTATCTCCACCATGCTGTTTTCTACGGCCATTTTCTTGTCCTCGGCGAGCTTGGCGCTTATGTTGTCCCAAGG
The DNA here is from genome assembly GCA_003705955.2 of Zygosaccharomyces kombuchaensis. Classification (NCBI taxonomy): domain Eukaryota; kingdom Fungi; phylum Ascomycota; class Saccharomycetes; order Saccharomycetales; family Saccharomycetaceae; genus Zygosaccharomyces; species Zygosaccharomyces kombuchaensis. The sequence goes on from PPJZ02000052.1 coordinate 71,713, forward strand.
CACCCAATGCATGGGCAGCAGCGCAAACTTGAGATACTCTTGTCGCTCGTATCGTATCTTGGTGCCTAGATCGAGGCCACTGAAGTCGACTGCATGCCTCTCTGCGCCCCCCATTAGAAATATGAACTTAAGCATGTTCCAAAGTTGTTCCTTGTGCGGCTGTTCGACGGGATTCGATTGAAACAAGAAGCCTGGGTTTTTGAACAAAACACACGCTTGCAGATCCAAAACATGTTTCGATTCGTTGACCACAACGTAGTAGAGCGGAAGGTAGTTGGTGTAATCTTCTTTAGTGTTAAAATCGACCAGTTTCAGCCCCAATGGGTACATGGATCTTATCTCACGCCGACGAGAAAGCTCTGCTTGACGTTGTGACTCTTCCAGTTCGAGCTGATGCTGTCTTCGTTGCTCCTCCAGCTTGCGCAATTCCTCCATGCGCTGCTTCTCCCTCTCCTCGAGGCGTTTCTGCTGATCCAACTCCAATTTCCTCAGCAGTTCTTGTTCGCGCTTCTTCTTGTTTTGCAAGCGTCTTTGGAAATATTCCTCCTCGGCCTTCAGCCTAGTCTCACGTTCAGCCGGTGTTTCACGTTCTGGTTCTGGTTCTGGCTCCGCCTCTGCTTCTGGCTCAGGCTCTGGCTCTGGCTCCGCCTCTGCTTCTGATTCCACTTCTGCTTCCGATTCTGGCTCTGGCTCTGGCTCTGGCTCCATTGCGTGCCTCTTCACTTCCCTCTCGGGAGACTCCCCTCTCTTACGCTTTTCTTGCGTCTCCTGTGGCTGTTGTAATTCTTTCTCGATGCCGCTATGGCGCTGGACTGCTTCTTTCACAAGTTGAACTTCACTAGCATCGATGATCCCCATGGGACTATTGTTTGCGTAGTAAAGGGCCGTATGGCCCGCTTTGTCCCTTCGCAGCGGATCTGCGTCTGCATCTAGGAGCAGCCTGACGGTCCCCCGGTGGCCTCTGCCTACGGCCGCCATCAACGCGGTAGTCCCGTCCTTTAGCGAGCCATTCACCTGGGCACCAAACGCCAGAAACAGACTCGTAATATCTTCATGTCCAAACCTCACGGCTTCAAAGAACGATTTCACATCTACACGTCCACCATTCTCCAGATAGGCCCCGACGTATGCTAGCTTCCCCTCCTTGGATGCCCTCAAGAGTTTCTCCCTGCCTGCCCGAGAACTTATGTCGGTCCAGTAAAACTCGTAGTCGTCGTCGGAACGCCTCGTCTGTCCCGGTGATGGATCCTTGCTACCAGCGGCACGATCGAGTGACCTTTTGGTAGCTGCCCTCAGACACTCCTGGATCTCTTGCACGATGTGTCGCTCGTTTTCGTCCAAGTCCGCGTCTTCGTCGATGGAATCGTAAGCAGTAAACCCATTGGAATTGCACACCAACGGATCCGCACCGTGCTGCAGCAGCAGCTGCACTACGGGCAGATGGCCGTTGGCAGATGCATCAATGAGCGGAGTATCCTTGAACATCTCATACGACTGCACATTCACGTCGGCGCCGTGGTCCACAAGCAGTTGCACCACTTCCAGGTGCCCATTGAGCGCAGCCTCGTGCAGGGCGGTATTGCCTGCATTGTCCTGATCGTTGACATCGTAACCTTCCTCTTCGATAAGCCGCTTGGCGGCTTCGAAGTTGCCCTTGTCACACGCTATCTGAAGCCTCGTACGGCCGCCAGCGTCTCTATAAGTACCCTTCCTGTGTTGCTTCGGGGGCCTTGAGGCCTTACGGGAGGAGGAAGACATATGTTTAGCAGGTGAAGAATCACCATGCAGCACACTGCTCGAAATGTTGACCCGGTCGAGCTCATCTATATCGGAGAGTTCGGAATCGGAGCCGTTGTCGAAGGAAACATGCCTGGGTGACAGGGAAGAGAGCTTGTCGCCTCTCACCAAACGGCCCCTTCTTGGTCTTGGTGGGGATGCTGGTTCCGTGGGGGCATCGCTATCGACTTCATCGGGTTGGCTCGCTGCGGGCATCTCGGGATCTTTTAATATGGACTGGAGTTCCACCCTGGTAATAGTGCCCCGATAACGCTCCTGCTCCTGCTGCTCCTGCTGCTCCTGCTGCTCCTGC